>CAUYQG010139393.1:0-18758 GCA_963574415.1 Tarsius wallacei | reverse complement strand
CTTAGCCTCCTAAGTGGCTAGGACTAAAGGCACATGCTACAACAACAACAACAACAACAAAGCAGAGCTATTCTCTTAGCAAATCCCTCTCTGTCTTGTCTCCGAGAGAGCCCCAGTGATGCTGCAGCATTTAGGGTTTTTGAGGCCATTCATTAGTCACCAACTGTTTATTGAGCAACTATTATGTCTCACACCTTGTTCAAGGTGCTAGAGGTGCAAAGTGAACAGAAACAGCCAGAACCCCTCCTCCCATGAAACTGACATTCTGCTTCAGGGAGGCGGGTGACGAATGAATGAGTAGGAAATGTATATGTTTGTTTTGGCTTGGATGCAGTGGCTCATGCCTGCAATCCTAGCACTTTGGGAGGCCGAGACAGGAGGATCACTTGATCCCAGGAGTTCGAGACCAGCCTGGAAAACATAGCAAGACCTTGTCTCTACAAAAAATAAAAAAAATTATCTGGGTGTGGTAGCATGTGCCTTTAGTCCTAGCCACTTAGGAGGCTAAGGCCAGAGGATCACTTGAACCCAGGAGGTCAAGGCTATGGTGAGCTTTGATCGTGCCACTGTACTCCAGCCTGGGCGACACAGGGAGACCCTATCTCTCTCAAAAAAAAAAAAAAGAAAAAGAAAATGTATATGTTTTCTTAGATGGAATATTTGGGTGTGATGGAAAAACATATCAGGCTGAAAGAGTCAGTATGAACCTGGGGTGACTCGGGTTTGCAGTTTTGGATCATGTGGTCAAGGCAGGCTGCCTGAGAAGTTGACTTTTTTTTTTTTTTTGAGTTGGAGTCTTACTCTGTCACCCAGGCTGGAGTGCAGCAGCACACTCATGACCACCACAGCCTCAGCCTGCTGGGCTCAGGTGATCCTTCCGCCTCAGCCTTCCAAGTAGCAGGAACTACAGCCACACGCTCCCACCCCTGGCTAATTTTTTGATTTATCGTAGAGACGAGGTCTTGTCAAGTTGCTCAGGCTGGTCTTGAGCTCACAGGCTCAGGCAATTCTCTCACCTTGGCCTTCCAAAGTGCTGGAATTATAGGTGTGAGCCACCGTGCCTGGCCAAGAAGGCAGCATTTGAGCAAAGACCGGAAGGAGGTGAGGGAGGAGCCAAGCAGGTACCTGGAGAAGAATCTTTCAGACTGAGGGAACAGACAGTGCAAAGGCCCTGAGGCAGGAGTGTGCCTGGCGTGTGGGCAGATCAGGGAGCAGCTAGTGTGGCTGGAGATGAGTGGGGAGGGAGAAGCAGGGAGTGAGGTTAGACTGGTGACGGGGGCCAGGTCACGCAAAGTCTTGCAGACCGGCGTGGGGTCTTTATCTTCCCTCTGAGTGAGGTGGGAGCCACGGGAAGGTTCTGGGCAGGGGAGGAGAAGGACCTGCCTGTCCTAACAGGGTCCCTCCAGCTCTGTGTGGACTGTTGGGTGGTGCATGGAGGCAGGAGACCAGGGAGGGGCTGACTTCGGGGCTTGGGCAGAGCGGTCTGGACGGGGCTGTGGAGGCGATGTGTTTTGTGAGAGCTGCCTCGTCACGTCCCCTGCCGGTTTCTCCTGGAGAGGTGGCCTCTGTCCCATGTGCCAGAGCTCCTTCATTCTGGGTGCTCTGGGTCCTCTCTGGAGCTCGCGTCTGGCCCTGATGCCACGCCCTGGGCTCCTGTCTGCGAGGTCCGACGTGTCACCATCTTGCGGAGAAGGCACAGGAAGTCAGAGGCTCCTCACACAGGCCCCTTTGCCTGGCTCCGTCCTGCCCCGGCCACAGGGCCCACCCTCCATCCTGTCTCTCGCCGTGTGTTGACACCTCATCCACAGCTGCCTGGGAGCGCCAGCCGGCCCCAACCTCACTTCAGGCTCCTTCCTGTGTGGTGTGTGACTCTGGCCAGGACACCCTTGGGGCGGGTCCCTGCTCTGCCTCTTCCTTTCAAAGTCTCGCTCGGACGCCCCTTCTTCCGAGGAGCCTTCCCAGCTCACCGTCCTGGGGGGCCCGCTTGCATCTGCCTTCTCCTACGCCGTGTGTGGTTAAGAGTCTGAAGTCCAGCTCCACCTCTTAGCTGTGTGTCCAGGGGCAAGTTGCCGAGCCTCTCTGGGCCACCATTTCCCCATCTGTACAGTGGGCATAGTCGTTTCCTTCTGGGATTTCTGTGACGATTAGATGAGACAAGGTACGAGAAAACTCAGGAAAACACTATGTGTTACTAGGTAGGAAGATAATCATGCCTGGTCAATGTCAGTGACTCTCATATTGTTGTGACTTTTACTCTATCAGCCCAGTGCCTGCCCTTACCGGCATTGCTTTGAGATGGGACTGGAATCATCGGTGCCTCAGTTTCCTCCTCTCTCAAAGAGTGCCTTGGTTGTGGGTTGTTAGGTAGATTAAATGAAAAAATGCCTGTAAAGTGTGAGAAGTGCTTAGTATTAGCTATTTTTACCGTCCCAGCGTCTGTTTGGTCCAGTATTCAGAAAGTAGGTTTCTTTGGGAACCTCGGATTTGTGTACATAGTATAGGGCATTCTTAGGACCACTCAGGCTTCTTTCAGTGTTTCCAGGAATGTCCTGTCTGTCCTCTCACCATTGACCTTCTGTATCCTTAGACTTTAGGGGCTTCTTCTGTGAGCCCATTAAGTTCCATTTAGGATCAGATCTGATGTAGCTTCTGACAGGAGTGTTTAGTCCACTTGTATTTATTGTGTTTATTGATACATTTGAACTTGGTTCTTCTCTCTTTCTTTGTTTATTTCTATTTCTCCTCTTTTTTATTTGGTGCTTCTTTTCCCCCTCTTGCCTTATTTTGGATAGTTTTGGTTTTTAGCTTCGTTGCTCCTTTTCTCTGTCTCTTCCTGTGTGTGCTTCCACTGAGTTGGAACTCATAGCTGTCACCACCACCACAGCTCACAGTCTCACCCTCTTCTCTGGACAAGTGTCTCTGTAGAGCCTGAGTGGGAGGGAGGGCTGTGTAGCTCTGTCTTGAGCTGTGCTTGGAGGAGGCCAGGGAGCCCTGAATGCTGGAGTCTGAAGGGTCGGAGAGACCTGCCAGCCCAGAGTCACACGTGGGACCTGAGACCTGCTGGCCCGGGATCGCACAAGGACCCTAGACCCGCTGGCCTGGGGTCACATGTGGGACCCAAGACCCGCCGACCCCGGGTTACACACGGTCTCTGCAGGGCAGGTACAGGAAATGAGTGATTAGATCCGTTGAAACTTAGCAAGATGGGTGGGGACCAGAGGGCACATGCCCCTTGTAGCGGGTGGCCACCACTCAGCCCAGCCAGTCTTTGTTCGGTGGAAATGCAAGCCCAGGGTGGCCAGAGCCCCTGCTTTGCTGAGAGAGGCTGGCAATGGTATTTAGCCTGGTCCAGTCACCACCTTGCATAGCCAGGAGGCCTAGGTTCAGAGAGGGGAGGCAACTTGCCCAAGATCACACAGCACAGCCTCATCAAAGCCAGGACATGAACTCCTTAACTAGGCCTTCTTCCCATTATCCCTCACAGAGGACAGAGAGAAGAAAGGAGTCTTTAGACTCATGGACATTATTTCCTCTCCCCTACTAATTCCTGATTGGTGGGGCTGCAGTTTTCCTAGCCATACAGTAGGGGTTGAAAGTATTAACACCGGAAATATATTTGCATGAGATCTGCATGTGATTTGCATGCTTGGAGGTTTTCTTTGCTGTGCTAGGCTGCTTTTCACTTCTGGGTTTTGTGGACATCCAGATGTTTTTCGCTTCTTGTTTTCTATTCCTTTTTTTTTTTTAGGTGGTGGAGAGTCTCCCCTTTCTTTACCTCTTCATTTGTGTCCTGCTGTCACCCTAGGAAGTGCAGGAGGGGACCCCAAGAGAGTGCCAGGCTTCCTGAGCTTAGATGGTGGAGCTTTGGACAGGCCTATGTGGGTAGAGGCAAGAGACCCCATGCAGGTCCCTGGGGTTGGCCGCAGGGTCCCTCGGATGGGAGTGTTATTCCGCTTGATCCAGACCCCACTGGTGACACTGCTCCTGCCTTGCCGAGGGCTGCCCTTTTCTCTTCGTAGAGAGGACAGCATGGCTTTCCAGCCCCTAGGCGGCCTTTTGAGCCTCTACCAACCCCAGGCCACAGGGGACAATTGGGTGTTGTCATGTCTTCCAGTGACAAATCCAGCTTTGTTTCCACACTATGGGCTTACAGTGCTGGTGACTGAAAGCCTGGTCCAGTCACCACCTTGTATCTTGAAAAAAGAATAGAAAAGATCTGTGACTTCAGGCATAGCTGCATCAAGGCTCAGGTGATGCCTCAGTATCCCCACATCCTGGCTCGGTTTCCTTCTGCTCCACCTTTATGCCCGGGAGGCTGTTCTCTCATGCTGGTGCCATCGGTCACCAGCAGCCTCGGCCTGTGTCCATCTGACGCAGTCCCCCTGGCAAAAGGAGAGAAGGAGGACGTCTTTCCAGCATTCTCTCCAGAAGCCCACTGGCCCTGGGTGGGTCTTACACGTTCTTTGCTGTGGCTGGAGGGTGGGAGGCCCAGACTTTGGCCATGAATCTACCCCGGGAGCTGGCTGGAGCGGCCCTTCCTGGACTCCACGGCCCTAGAGGGGAACGGGTGGCAGCGGCTGGCCTCTGCACATGTCCTCTCTCCCCTCCCCCTTCTTCTTCCTCTTCCTCTGGGCTCCCTGCTCTGCCCCCAGTCCTTTCCCAGCCCTCAGTGGGGCCGAGTGGTTGAGCACGAGCTGCCTCTGGCCATGTTTAGGCCGTGCTTGGTTTGGCCTGGTGCACGAGGCCCCGTGTCCCAAGCTGCCTCTCATGGCCTTGCTGTGCGCAGAGACACACTGCCTGGGACAGAATGGGACTGTTGAGAGAGGGCACCTGTGGGCACCCTTTTGCAAACGTGGCTGGGGGTGTGAGGCTGAGGAGGCATCTCGCGGAAGTGCCGGCCCCTCTGCTGTGATATCCTCTCTTCCAGGAAGCCCTCACCTCAGCTCCACGCGTGAAACCACATGGGCCAAGGGCCGGATGTTGGGAAGGTCACCTGGCCTGGCTCTCGGAGGGGCTTCCGCTGCTCATTTGCAGGGCACCCCTCCCTCCCCCGCTGCTCTCAGTCCTTCCAAAGGATCCCCAGGGCCTACTCTGCTCAGACATTCTGTGTTCTAGGAGTCTAGTATTGGGGTGTTCATTTCCAGCCATTATTGTTTGGGCAGGGTCTGCAGATGGGGTTAGCGTCCACATCCCAGGTGCTGACTCTGTGACCTCGGGCAAGAGGCGTCACCTCTCTGTGCCTCTGTTTCCTCATATATAGAGTGGGGATAATCAGTACCTGCCTCCCTGGGATGATTCCAGCATGGAATGACTTAACACATTTAGCTTGAAAATAGTGCCTGGCACACAGTAAGTACTCAATAGGTGCTGGTTGTTATGACTACTGCTGCGACTACTTTCACTATTAATTCTTACTATACGGAAGTAATAGTAAATATGAGACATTATTACTATGGAAACGATGATGAGTGTTGTGTTCTTAACTGAGTACCGAGATTTTCACATTCATCATTCCATTTGATCCTTGTGACAACCTTAGGAGGTGACAGTTATCCCGTTGCCCAGATGTGCAGACCCGACTTCACAGAGGGGAGGTCATTTGTGCAGGGTCACACAGCTGAGCAGTGGCGGAGGTGTGGCTCAGACGACACCCCCCTTCCCCAGAACCCATTCTCTTGACCACAAGGCTTTCCAGTTTCATGATCTGGTGTGTCGTTGGAGCTAGAAGGAGGCATAAGTGGGGCCTGAATCTGTTGTTGGTGCCACTGGTGATGGGGAGCTCACTACCTTATAAGGCAGCTCCCCTCTTGGGAGAAGCTCCAGTTGGTGCACGAATGGGCTGAGTCAAACAGCTGTCTCCCACATCAGTTCCACAGGACCGTGTGAGGCTTTACAGATCCAATGACTTCTAGTCATGTTGACCTCCCAAGATGCTTAGCAAGCAGTTCTTGGGCTCCTTCCAAAATACTCTTCCCTGGGCAAGCCTGCACGTTCAGGTATCCGTTCTACTTTGGATGTGGATTCCAGGGTGTTCAGTGCCATAGTTTGTCTTCTTTGAACTTGACCTGCCCCTTTGAGTTCTATCTTATTAAAACAGTCTTTTCAGTTCTGAATTAGGTGGGAGCTTCTTCACCACCCTCCTTTTTTATGTTAGACCTTTGCGCAGCTCAAGCTCCCGTTAGCTTTGTAGATAACCCATATTTTCATGCTTGTCTGAGACTAATGGAACACCTTTGGGATCCCTAATCCTTGTGTTGTCTCTGAATTTTGAAGCAGAGGGAACTCTTTCAAATAAAAGAGATGGAAAAACCAGCTCAAGCAGGCTTAAGCAACACACACACACATACACACACACACACACACACACACGTGTATGTAAAAAGCATATAGTGTCACATAACTGCAAAGTACATGGATAGATGGCTTCAGGTATGGCTGAATCAAGGTGTAAAGGAATTGTCAAACTATTTTCTTAAGCTGCTGCACCATTTATATTCCTACCAGCAATGTATGAGGGCTCTAATTTCTCCATATCCTCGCTAACACTTGCTATTGTTTGTCTTTTTTATTATAGCTATTCTAGTAGATGTGAAGGGATGTCTCATTTTGGTTTTGTTTTGCATTTCCCCAGACAATGCTGAATATCTTTTCATCTGCTTTTTGGCCGTTGTGTATCTTCTTTGGAGAAATGTCTGTTCAAATCCTGTGCCTATTTTCTAATTGGATGATTTGTCATTTTGCTGTTAAGTTGTTAAGAGCTCTTTATGTTCAACATTGCCCAACAAATGCGACACTGGTTTCTAGCTAGAAAACTCTCTGGAACCATTAAAGATCCTGGGGACTGCTCAGTCTTTGGGCTGCATTGTTGATGGCTGCCATCCCCATGATATCATAGATGACATCTTTAGTGGCGCACTGAAATGCCCTACTAGTTAAGAAGCAAAAAGGAAATATGTTTCAATAAAAGGTCATTTGACAACTTAAAAAAAAAGCTGTTTATGTATTCTGGGTACAGCGTCCTCATCAGATGTATATTGTCCTTTCACTCTCTCGATCATTTCCTTTGAAGCACAGAAGCTTTTAATTTTGGTGAAGTCCAGTTGATTACTTTTAGTTGCTTGTGCATTTGGTATCATATCTAAGGGCGCTTTGTTTAACCTGGGGTCATGAAGATTTACTGCTGTGTTTTCTTTGAACAGTTTTATAGCTTTAGCTCTTAAAATTAGATGTGTGATCCATTTTGAGTTAGTTTTTGTGTAGGTGTGAAGAAGGGTCCCTCCGCTCCTGTTGCACGTGGATATCCAATTGTTCTAGCCTCATTTGTCAGAAAGACTGTTCTTCCCCCTACTTAATTGCCTGGTCATCCTTGTTGAAAATTAGCTGGCTCTCAGTGTAAGGATTTATTTCTGGACTGTCAATTCTTTCCTGTTGATCTGTCAGCTTATCCTCAGGCAGTACTGAATCACCTTTTTTTTTTAGAGTCAGGGTCTTATTCTGTCACTCATGCCCGGGTTGGACCGCAGTGGCATGATCGTGACTCACTGCAGCCCCAAACTCCTAGGCTCAGGTGATCACGATCGCCCCTCTTCAGCCTCCTGAGTAGCTGGGACTATGGGCTACTTTGCTTGTTTGTTTTGTTTGTGGAGACGGGGTCTTGCTGTATTGCCCAGGCTGGTCTTGAACTCCTGGGCTCAAGCAGTCCCCTCACCTCGGCCTTCCAAAGTGCTGGGATTAGAGGCGTGAACCACCGCACCCAGCCTGTGTTACCTTTTAAGATCCGGAGAGAGAGTGTTCTGTGAGCCAGGAGACTGAGGCCAGCCCCTCCCCCGTAGTCTTGGTCTGGCCGCAGGCCTGGCCAGGCCTTGGTTACTTTCAAGTCCCATCCTGAGCGCTGACCTAGGACAGGCTGGGAGTGGAAGCAGCCGGATGGAATAGGGAAATGGCCTTGTTCTCACTTCTACTCACTGAGGGTGTTGGAAGCCTTGCAGGAACCCGCGGGCGGGGGTGAGGCCACTGAGATCCCAACTGCCAAGGCTTTGGGAGGAGCAGATGTGGTGGCAGTGCCCGTCAGGCTGTAGTTTAAAGAATAAAAGTGGTAGGGACTTCCCTCCTACAGGAGATGGGGAGAGGCCACACCTCTTCCCACCTCTCCTCCAGGGACACAGACTGGAGAATCACGGAGTGGTGGTTTAAAACAGTGCGGCTGCTGAGCTGTCTGTGACCTCGGGCAGGTGACCTTCCCTTGCCTTTGTGTGAGCCCGGCTTCTTCATCTGTCGAGTGGAGTTGGAAAGCACCTGTCTGCAAGAGTCCTCCTATGGTGATTTTCCTGTGGACTTGCCCACAAGTTAACTGACCGCCTGCTCCCCGCTCCCCAACATTTCAAGATGGCTGATGGAAGCGCACGATTGCATGGGGATTAATTCCAATGGACACCCCAGGCGGGGTCTTTTTTGTGCTAGGGTATAGTCCAGCTGCAGCGACAGAGCCCCAAACAGCAGTGGCTTAAGCAGTACCTGAGCTTATTTCTGTAGGAGTGTAGCACGGTGGCTTCGTGCTGTCAGGGCCGGGTTCTGCCGCCCCGAGCTGTGGCCCTGACCACTGGGATCTCAGGTGCTCACACCACACCCACATTCCAGCCAGGGAAGCGGGGAGGAGAAGGGGATGGCACATGGCACCTGTGCTCCCATCTTGGCAACCAGAGCCCAGTGTCGGGCAGCCTGGGATGTGGCCTTTCTTCTGGTGTCTTCATGCTCCGCTGGGAATCACTGCTGTTGCTTTTGACCATGGGTCAGCAAACTTTTCCTTTAAAGGATCAGATAGTAATGCTTTAGGCCTTGGGGCCCACACAGTCTCTGTTGGTTAAAAAGAAAAAAGCAGCTGCTGACAATATATAAATGATGAGGACACTGGGTTCCGATAAAACTTTATTTACAAAAGCAGGTGCTGGGCTCGACTCAGGCCTCAGCTTGTCCTTTGACCCCTGCTATAGGAGAAGAGCATGATGGGTAGTGGTGGGAGGGCCTCACTAACTGGCAGCCTCTGTCGCCGTCCACTGGGAGCTGACTGGCCTCACACCTCTCTGGCCCTGGCTGGCCTCACACAGGCCCTGATGCGCAAAAGCATTGTCCATGGAACAGGGGTAGCTTTGCTGAATTGAACTGCATTACTGGTTAAAGTCACGAAAGCTGGTGGTCTCCTATGGTGATTTTCCTGTGGACTTGCCCACAAGCAGGCCATCAGCTCCAGGAGCCTTGGGGCAGTGTCTTTCATCATCTGTTCCTGACAGAGCGCAGCCTGGGACCGGGTACACTGAGGCCTTGCTGAATGAAAGAATGCATGAATGAGGCACAGAGCTTTCTGGTCCAGGCTGCCATCAGCCCTCGCCTGGATGTGTGCAGTAGCTGTTAACTGGTCTTGCTGCTTTTATGTCCATCTTTTATGCTCCCTCCGGTCAGCAGCAGAGGGGTCTTTCAAGGGTGCACTGGATGGCGCCAGGACTCTATCACTTGCCTATCACCTGCCCACACCCTTGGGAGGAAACCCAAACACCCTGCACAGCCTGACGTGATCTGGCCTCAGCGTGCCAGTCCGAGTTCATCGTCTGCTCCTCCCTCTCATGCTCCCTGCTGCGGCCTCATTGGCTTCCTTGCTGCTGCTTGCTGGCTCAGGGTCTTTGCTTGTGCCTTCCTCCTGGAGAGCTGTTGCCACAGATGCAGGTGCGACCCATGTTCTTACTTTGTCCAAGCTCCCCTCACAAGCTGTCTCCTCGGGGAGACCTTCTCAGACTACTGCTCCCCACAGCTCTCTGTTCCTTTAATGAATATAAATTATGTATTTATTTGAGAGGATAGTGTTCCTTGGTAGCTGCCTGGAAGGTCGTGACTAGCATAGGGATATTCAGAGCACAGATTCTGCAGCCAGACGGAGTAGGCTCGGGTCTGCAGTGTGACTTTGGGCAGACAACCTGACCTCTCTGTGTTCAGATCTCCCATCTGTTGAACGAGGATAATAGTACTCATCTCGCAGGGCTGATGTGGAGTTGCTGTGAGATCGAGTGAGCTCTGCAAGAGTGTGAGCACTGGCTGAGTGCGAGCTGTTGTTACTAGCACTGGGAGTAACAGTCTTTACTTGGCCAACCCTGAGCTCCCGGAGCGTCATCTTGTTCTTGCCCAATTCCCGGGACTCAGGTGCATTCCAGTTGCTTGGCCATGTTTTTTGGGTGAAGAAGGGGTCGAATGCACCCCTGGAAGCAGAGCTTGCTCCCAGGGTCCTGCCTGCTTCATTCTGCTTCCTCCTGAATGAAGCCTTCCAGGCTTGCATCTGACCACACCGTCTGCCTCTGCTTTGCCTCAGTGCTCTCCCCCCCTGGAGCTGCCATTTGGTCCTCCCCACTGCCCCCCAGGGAACACCTTTCGCTCCCGTCGCTGGGACCTCCGGGGCAGGCTCTGTCCTCTCCTTTCCTGGCAGCTCCTTGGCACATTCCTGGGCACCCCCAGGGCCTGATGCTGAGGACACCTGGCCTCGGGGAGGTGAGGACCCATCTTCAGAAAGAGGATGCTCGTCTTCAGGAAGGGCAGAGGTGATGAGCATGAGAGAGGGGACTTTGGGGGGACTTCCTGCAGACAGTGCCTGGAACAGCGCCTTCTTGTGCATGCTGCCGCATGGCATGCAAGCCCGTGCTGTCACGCAGGGATGGCCAGAGTACTGGCAGCCAGCATGGCTTGGGTGCTTACTGTGCGTGTCCGGCGTGTTTCCTGGGACGTCTGACATATCCCTCCCCAAGACTGTAGGCCGAATCAGATGGCATGCTTCATCTCCCGGCCCTCCTTGTACTTCCTTTGAGGCCATGCTGTTTCGCTATGCCTCAGTCTTCTCATCTGATAAGTGGGATAGCACGGGGGAGGGGCTTTATAGGCATCCATGTCATCTCTGATTTGCAGATGGTGACACTGGGGCTCAGAAGGGAGGGCAACTGGCCTGCGGTCCCCCAGACAGTGGGGGCGGAGGCAGCTCTTGAACCCTTGTTCCTGCCCATGACCACTGTGCAAGAGCGTTGCGGCTGCAAGGGCATTATTTGTGATTTCGAGGGAGCAGAGAGGAGGGGCTATGGGAGGACCTGGAACCACTGGGCGTGTTTCTGGGTGGCTGATTAGAGAAACTTATCTCTGCTGGCAGCACTGGATGAAAGGCTGGCACGTTGACAATTTGGCCTGGAAATCTTCCCTGATATCTCAAGGCCCAGCTAATCCCTTCCTCCTCCGTCCCTCTCTCCTCACACTTAGGCTGAAAGCTTTCGATTGAGACTGGCCTGGGCTTGAGGGTGCCCAGCCTGTGCCAGAGTAGGGGGTGAGGCAAGAGTGAGGAGCGGTGGGGGCAGGGGGTTCACAGGTAAAGAGCGGCTGGCCCCTCCACACGCCCTGTTGCGTGGTCCTGTGAAGGTGAGGCTTTTTTTTTTGAGTTGGAGTCTCACTCTGTCACCCAGACTGGAGTGCAGTGGCCGCTCCCGGCCACCGCAGCCTCGACCTGCTGGGCTCTGGCGATCCTTCCGCCTCAGCCTTCCAAGTAGCTGGAACTACAGGAGTGCCCAAACACGCCCCGCTAATTATTCGATCTATTGTAGAGAAGAGGTCTCACCAAGTTGCCCAGGCGGTTCTCGAACCCGCGGGCTCAGGCAATCCACTCACCTCGGCCTCCCAAAGGCACGGGATTACAGGCTGAGAAATCGAGCCTGGCTGAGGCTTTTTTTAAATACCCATTTTTTCTTTTTTTTTTGAGTTGGAGTCTCACTCTGTCGTCCAGGCTGGAGTGCAGTGACACGCTCATGGCCACTGCAGCCTCGACCTGCTGGGCTCTGGTGATCCTTCCGCCTCAGCCTTCCAAGTACAGAACTACAGGCGTGCACCACCATGCCCAGCTAATTTTTTGATTTATTGTAGAGACGAGGTCTGGCCAAGTTGCCCTGGGGTCTCGAACCCCTGAGCTCAGGCAATCCTCTCGCTTTCGCCTCCTAAAGTGCTGGGATTACAGGCATGAGCCACCGCGCCCAGCCTTTATACCCATTTTGCAAACAAGTAAACTGAGGCTGGGGAGGGGGGAGGGCAGTGTCTGTGGCCACCTCTGTGATCCACTGATCCTTGTTTTTCTCTCTGTCTCGTTTATTCCATCCCCGGTGTGCCATCTCCTTGACATTCCTTGGTATTTACCACACACGTGCCTAACCCAGACCCTCTGCCTGGCGTGCTCTTCCCTCGCACTGCATCCAGGGTCTGTGTCGGTTGTCTCCTCAGGGAGGGCTCCCCTGACAGTCCCACCTGAAGCACTTCTCTATCCCTTCATGCGGTTAGTCTTCATAGTGTTGGCCGCTGCTTGGCAGGGTATGATAGACACGATTTGGCTCTGTTCTGGCCCATGCCCTTTACCAGAATGTGATGTCCGTCAGGTGAGGAATTTGTGTCTGTTCTGTTGACAGCGCTATCCTCAGACCCTGGAGCACTGCCTGCCCCAGAGGAGGTGTTAGGGTAACATCTGTGCATAAGTGAGCGAGTGAACGAGTGGCGGTGCTCCCAGCCCCAGGCTGCACTGCCTGTCTGTAGCCGAGCTGGGGTTCACCTCCGGGTTGACGTCTCTTGTTCCTGTCCCCCAGGAGCTGGCCAAGAGGACTCCTGGCAAGCACCCGGACCACCCCGCGGTGCAGAGCGCCCTGCAGGCCATGAAGACCGTCTGCTCCAACATCAATGAGACCAAGCGGCAGATGGAGAAGCTGGAAGCCCTGGAGCAGCTGCAGTCCCACATTGAAGGCTGGGAGGTGCGTGCGGGGCAGGAGGGGCCTCCAGGGCTGGGAGTCCGGGTGCACAGCGGCCAGTCCAGACTGCATCCCGGGCACCAGGTTCATCAGCAGTGTATTGTGTTTGGCCTACGTAGTGTTTGTAAAAAAATTACTTAATTATTTTTCAACGAACTCTACGTTAGAATCCAGATTTCAAGTTTCTCTTGAAAAGTGGGTACCACTGCGCCACCAGGGCCTCTGGTTCTCCTTAGTGTCCACCAGCCCCTATTACCTCCCCGCTCACTCTTTTTCGTGCATTGCCTCGCCTGCCTTGGAGCTGCTGACACCAAGGTCAAGGGTAGTATTTAAATGTCCATTCTATAGACTTCTGGCTTTGATGCTCCCTTGCCAGTGATTTTAGGCAACCGTCTTAACTCCTTTGGACACCAGTATCCTCGTCTATACCTGGCACATTGTAGGCACTCAAACGGTGAATGTTGATATCACTGTCATGATTCTTAGGGGCTGGGATCCTTGAGATCTTTAGATTGTATATAATTTATTTGTTTAAACCTCCAGGCCTTCCCCAGATTACTGGAGGTTTCCTACGAATCTGTGGAAGGAAGTGGGAATGCAGGAATAAATACAACAGTCAATATCAGAGTAAATACAGCTGGAGTGGGACACTGAGACCACAGATGAGAGGCTCCTTCCGTCACTAACTGAACCAGCTGCCTTAGGCCCTTGGGCTTTTCTGGCCTTTGTAGGACTTACTGCCTCTGGGATTTTGAGTTCTCTTCTACATACTGGGGAGTCCTGGATGTGATACTGTATTCCTGGGAGATAACAGGTTTGGCTGCAGGGAGGAGAGGCCCTCTGTCTAGGAATGGCGGGTACCGTGGGCTGGCCAGTCCACTTATCATGTGACACACGCTGCTTCCGCCAGGCCTTCCTGCCCTACTGAGCCTGGAGGACAAGGAGCTGCATTTCCCAGACTCCCTTGTAGCTTGGGCTTGGGATGAGATCTGGGGTTTAGCCAGGATCAGCACCAGCTGCTTGAGATTTAGAAGGGGAAGTGGGTTGGTGACCCCCTCAGCCTCCCGCGTCCCCTGTTCTTCTTCAGCAAAGCGCAGCTGTGGTTGTGCTTGGCTTTCTGTGATAACATTTGCAGGGGGCACCAGTCTCCAGGGTGTGGAGACGCAGGGCACAGGGCATCCATCTCTTGACTGTTGACCATGCACGTCCACCAGGCGTGAGATGGACGTGCCACGGACAGTTGAGGCAACAACTACTGCGTGCCTGAATGCCACCCGGGCGGTGTTTTCCTGGAGTGAGCTTGGCTGGTGGCGTTCTGTCTCTCCTCTTCCCAGCAGGGCCAGTTCTGCAGTCGCAGGTTTTCTGGGAGCCCCGCCGGGACTCTTGACTCCTCTAGCACCTGGGTGCCCGAGTAAGCCCCTCCTTCCTTTTTGTTTAAAGCACATGGTTTGGTTTCTGTGTCCTGCAGCGCAGCGTTGCCTGGTCCTCTGTGTTCAGTCAGGACGCGTTCCCTAAGGACTCTCAGCTCAGCCTCCTGACAGCAGAGCTAATCTGTTCTCTCGTGAGCCTCTTCTTTCCCTCATGCTGCCACAGAGGCAGCAGCTACAGGCTTCGTGTGTTCAAAACAGGAGGAGACGGGCACGGTCAAGGCAGGAAGCTCTCCTTCTGGCGGGGAAAAAACCCTTTTCCAGAAGCCCCTTTCATCTCATTGGCCAGAAATGGTTCACGTGGCCACTTTCAACCTCAGGAGCAAGTAGAGTTGACTCATTGAAACTTCTGTTTGGGCTTTGAGCTTCCTGGCAGCCAAGGTGAAAAGAACAGCACACCTAAGTTACCTCGTACTCATTGTCAGAAAAGGAAGAAGTAGAGTGGTTTTTCTGGGAGACAGAGTTTCTGGGCACTCAGTTGGAAAAGACATTACTCGTGTGGGCACCTAGGAGGAGGGTGTTGCACCAGCTCCTGGGCAGTCAGAGCAGAATGGACTTCCGGATGCTGTTTCCTGGCAAGGACCCAGGGAGGCAGGAGCTAAGGGCTGTGGAACCGTTTCTGACCCTGAGGTCTACTACTGAGAACTCAGTGGCTCTTACTTTGACCACTGTTTCTGGGTGCAGTAGGGAATGAAGTGAGTTAGAATAAGAATCGCAGGTAATTATACAGCACCTGTTCCATGCTTCCAGCACTGCCGGCAGGTGCTGCTATTACCCCCATGTGACAGGTGGGGAAGCTGAGGCCCAGCCCTATCATACGGACTGCCCTGCCCTGGGTAAGTTGTCCTACTTCCTGGGCCTCATTTCCCCTGTTTGTTTACTTTTAGTAATAATGTCTCTGAAGTCATCTCCTGGTCTCATTTTTGAGGGTAAAGTGTGGTGTGGAATACAGATATCCTTTGGAATATGTGACATGATTTTCCATGAAGTGGAAAGATTTTAAAATACATTTTGGGCACTTTGGGAGGCCGAGGCAGGATTGCTTGAACCAACGAGTTCAAGACCAACCTGGGCAGAAAAACGAGACCTTGTCTCTACAAAAAAAAAGTCAAAAAATTAGCTGGCTGTGGTGGTGTGCACCTGTAGTCCCAGCTACTTGAGAGGCTGAGTTGGGAGGATCGCCTGCGATCAGGTCGAGGCTGCAGTGAACCGTGATCATGCCACTGCACTCCAGCCTAGGTTACAGAGTGAGACCTGACTAAAAAGTACTTAAAAAAAAGAAAGTACAGTTTGATTCTCACCATGACTTGTGAAAATGATATGTTCTAGCTAGAAAACATAATGTGTAATAGTGAAGCTGCTTACATGCTCTCTGTCCGTAGTTGCCTCCTCTGGGGACAGTACAACCTAAGGCTGGTTCATGGTGAATGACAGTGGTTGCAGGTCTTTATTTCAGATACTTTTCTCGACTGTTCCTCATCGTTCTGGGTGACCTCGTGCAGATGTGCTCTGTCTTGGAAAGTGGCTGACAAGGGACTTGTTTGTGGAGAAGGGGGGCGTCTTCTTGGCCATGTTCCTGCTGGTTGTGTGGGCTTGCGTCATCTGTTTGATCTCCTGTCTGTGGGGCTTCCCTCTGATCCTTTGTAAGCCACTTGCCTGTTTTTGTCTTGAGACGGGTTTAGTTAACACCAGATAAGTTAATCCACAAGTCCACCTCACAGAGCACAGGAGAGGCGGCATGTCGCAACACTGTGGGAGCCAGCGGGCAAGCAGGCCTCTACGGCTGCACCCCTCTCCGGGGTCATTCGAGGACTAGGGTGTCTGAGGAAGCTCTAGGAGGAGCTGGGAAGCATCCTGCAGCTTTGGCTAGAACTTGCACCCAGTGTGGGCCGACCCCCTTGCAAGGGACCACCAGCCCTGGGGTTCTTGTGTGAAGCTGGCAGTCATGAAAGGGTGGTACACGTTCTTTTCATAAGGTAGAATCAGGGGTATTCCTCCTGCTGGCTCTGGAAGCCCTGGTTTAAGACAGGACCAGCTGCTCCCTCACCTGCGAGGGGCGAGAAGGAAACGAGTGGGGAAACATCCATAAGTAAAAAACAAAAACAAGAACTTTTAGAACAGGAGCAGTGGCTCATGCCTGTAATCCCAGCACTTTGGGAGGCTGAGGCAGGAGGAGCTCTTGAGGCGGGAGTTTGAGACCAGCCTGGGCAACATAGTGAGACCTCGTTTCTATAAAAAATAAAAAACTTGACCAGGTGTGGTCGTGGGCACCTGTAGTCCTAGCTACTCAGGAGGCTGAGGAGGAAGGATGCCCGAGCCCGGGAGTTCTAGGCTGCAGTGAGCTGTGATTGTGCCATTGCATTCCAGCCTGGGTGACAGAGAGAGACTGTTTCTTTTTTTTTTTTTAAAGACTCTAAATAAGGGTTTTCATATTTCCACCTTCCCTGGGATGCTTTGGGCTTCCAGCAGGGTGTGGTTCCTCCCCCTTGAACACCCCTGTTCCAGACCAGTGATTTGTAGAAAAATCTTCAGGTCATCTCTGAAGAGGCAGCCTGAGTTGGAGGTGAGCGGGCGAAGCATTGGGGACAGCCTGTCTGGGTCCAAATTCCGGCTCACTGTCTTGCCGTCTGTGTGACCTTGGGGAAGTCACTTTTCTACTCTGTGGCTCAGTTTCCTCAGCTGTAAATGAGACATAACAATTAGCTGAGTTTATATGGGATTCGTAGCTAGTGCCCAGCATGTGGTGAGCCCTGGGCATGTATTGGCTTTTGATATCGTAGCTTCTGTCCTCTCTGAATGTCACTGCCTGGCTGGGTCGACTCTGCATATGTGGGAGAAGGTCTCTAGTCAGGTGGGCATCTTTGGTGCTCAGTCTCTTCCCTGTGCGTCTGATCCTGACACCGCCCTTGACCTGGGTGTGAGGATTTCAGGGAGACCAAGAATCCAGCTGGGCCTCTCAGCAGGGCTGGGGTGGAAGGGGTGTCCCCTGTAGCCTGCTTGGCATTTCAGATGCGGTGTGCTGGGGGCCCTTGGCCAAGGCCAGAGAGGCAGCTGCCCACATGGAGGGTAGCAGAGGTCAGGTCTAGGGCCATGTGACTTGGGGCTCTGCAGCTGGGCAGGTGCCAGGTTCTGATTCAAGTAGCTAAAGTTCCCTTGGGAACCTGGGAGGTTTGGAGGGTGGACATGAGGTGGCCACTGGGCCATTGATGGAGCAGGAGTCCCCGTGCCCTGTTTGTGAGGATGTGGAGGGTCTAAGGGGCTCTTCCTTTGTCAGTCCTGGATCCTGGTAGCAGACTTACTGCCTCCCTGGGAATCAGAGTCCTGCCTGCAGTGTGCAAGTATCCATGTCCATGGGCCACTGCCACACCAGGGGCTGTGATGTCTGATACCGAGTGTGGTATCCTGGCCCGGACTGCACAGTTCTTGACCACAAGGCAGCAGGGTCCCTGGCACTGTTGGGTGCATGGGTTGGTTGCACCCAGCCGGACCATGGGCACAGAGCAAACTAGCTGGAGCAGCAGCAAGAGCGACCGTGGCGGGCAGTAAGCAGACAGCCTGAGTGCTCAGTTGCCATAGCCAGTTCCCCTTGCTGGGTCTAGAAGTGACTGAGTCGGCAAGTCTCCTGGGTTGAAAGTCCACGTTGGTTCTGGGTGTTGAGTGCTTGGGGAAGGAGATTCTGTAGCTAACTCCCCCCCCTCTCCTCCCCAAGTTCATTTCCAGGCAGGGCCAGGCTCAGTTCTTGTTTCTCCCTTTGGTGTGATCAGCAGGTCTGATGCGGAATCTCCCTTAAAACACTGCTTGTGCGTAGTCCTCCTTGGACTTGAATGCCAGCAACTCCAATGTCCACCCCTCGAGGGCCTTTGTCCTCGCCTTACTGTGGTACTTAATGCCCACGAGTGACTGCTGTCAGACAGAAAAGCCCAGGAAGGTCAAGGACATTTCTTACTACCAGAGGCGGTGCTCAGGCCAAGGTGGGCAGTTCTGCCTGCCAGGACCCAGGTTCCTTCCAGCTACTTGCTCTACCCCCGTCCCATGTTCTACCACCCCAGGCTGTGGAGAGAGGAAAAGGCAAGACGAGAAGGAGGCATTTGGTGATAATTCAGGCACGTGACCACACCTGGTACAAGGAGCCTGGGAGATGTAGTTTGTGCTTGGGCAGCCAAGGGCCAGAAATGACAAGAAGGGCATGGATTGAAGGATGCAGAGGGGCTGCCTCAGTTGCCGTTCTGTGCCTGTTAGTGTCTCTTTCCAGCTTCCTCTTTATTTGTACTTTGGGTCTCCGCCCTGGCCTGGGTCTTCTCAGCTCCAGAGAGCTCTGTGTGGTCCTTAGCTCTGAGAACTCCTTCTAGCCAGGGCCTTCCCCATCCTGATCTTCAGCTTCTTCTTCTTTTTTTTTTTTTTTGAGTTGGAGTCTCACTCTGTCGCCCAGGCTGGAGTGCAGTGGCCGCTCCCGGCCACCGCAGCCTCGACCTGCTGGGCTCCGGCGATCCTTCTGCCTCAGCCTTCCAAGTAGCTGGAACTACAGGCG
>CAUYQG010139388.1:0-30081 GCA_963574415.1 Tarsius wallacei | reverse complement strand
TGGAACTAGAGTCTATAATACTGAGTGACCTCTCACAGAAACAAAAAACTGAGTATCACATGTTCTCACTCATATAGTAGACCTTGATCATCCAACGTATTACCACAAGAAAATGACTAACAGTGGTGGGAAACTACGGGGGGGGGAGGGATAGGGGAAGGGATTAATGGTAGTAAATACCTGTCTGGGGATGGGGGGACACTTCTTATCAACAAGGGTGCCTGAACGAAGCATATTTGTGTACCTAACCCTTAACTGTACCTCACAATATCACAATAAAATATTGAATAATGAAAAATAAAATAAAATAAAACAAAATATTTAGAAGTTAATAATCCTAAATGTATAAATTTATTTCATGAACATTTACCCATAAATGTATAAAAACTAATTCTATGACTAGTATGAATAACTTACTGTATATTCCAATAATTATTCAGTAATGTTACAACATACAGAATCAACATACAAACATCAGTAGGATTTCTATGTGCCACAAGGAACGATCGAAAAAAAAAGAAAAACCTGCACATGCATCTTTATTGCAGCACAATTCACAATAGCAAAAACATGGAACCAACCATGCTGCTCATCAAAAGTGGACTGGGTTAAATAATGTGATGCCTATACATGATGGAATATTACATAGCCACAAAGAAGGAAAAACTATGGACTTTGCAGCAACTTGAATGGATTTGGAGTCTATCATGCTCGGTGATCTATCACAGAAACAAAGAACTGAGTAATAAATGTTCTCACTCATAAGTGGACCCTGAACACCTATCATAATACTATAAGAAAGGGAGTGGCAGTAGCGGGACACTACTGGGGTGGGGGACACATACAAATCTATTCCTAATCTGGGCAAAGTGAGGGCCAAACTTCACCTGTACCTAGACCACTTATATACCCAAATCCAGACTTGTACCCCAGATCTTTCAAGTTAAAAAATAAATAAATAAAAAGAAAACTGTACAAATTCATGAAAATTAAGTGACATGCTTCTGAACAATAAATTGGTCAGTGAAGAAAACGAAAAGAAAATTAAAAATTTCTTGAGACAAATGAAAATGATAATACAATTTACCAAAACCTATGCAATATAGCAAAATAAGTTCTAAGAGGAAAATTTATAGCAATAAGCACCAACATCAAAAAAGTAGGAAGATTTTATATAAACAACATAATCATAAACATTATGAAAGTAGAAAAACAAGAATAAACCAAATCCAAATTATTAGGAATAAATAAATCATAAAGATCAGAGGAGAAATAGATGAAATTAAGACTAAAAAGCATAAAAAGTCAATAAAACAAAAAGTTGGGTTTTTTAAAAGAAACCTTTAGCTAGACTAAGAAAAATAGAGACCTTCAAATCAATGTATAAAATTAACCATCACAATTAAAAATAGAAAAAACTAGACATTATGGGCTTTCTGTTGAAAGAACACACCACCACCTATATTTTAGAGAAAAAAATTAACCTGAATCTGAACAAACCTGTAGATTCAACTCTCTAACTTATGAAATACAGAAGATCTTACTAACTGTACCATGAGGAAACACTCAGAAAATTTCAAATCTACAGGTCAAATAATCTAATATCTTCCACAAATAAATTGCACGTACCAAGGTGGGGAGGGGAGAGATGGCAGATGACACTTTAGACTAAAGAGATTTATGAAACCTATGAAACAGGGAAAACTAATCTGTATTATTTGGGGATTCATTCCTAAATGATAAAACTATAAGGAAATACAAGAGATTGACTACTATAAAAACTAAAACTTATGAATACTCTGAGAGGAGAGGAAGCAGACTGTGATGGAGTGGAGTCCATGCAGGGCTTTGAGTTAGCTGACAAAGTTCTATTTCTTGATCTTGATAGAAGTTATAAGGTTGTTTGACTTAAAATAATCCATTACACTATACCTTTGTTTCAAAAAAAAAAAAAAACAACAACAGAAAAGAAAAAGAAAAAAAGAGAAGACCAAATAAATGGCTTAAATTCAATCGGTATAATTCCAACCTCTAAATTTATATCTCTAGTCATAGTTTTTCTTTTAAACATTGACTTATAACACCAAATACTATTAAGTATTTACATTAGGATACCTTGTCAGCATTTCAAATTTACCACAGCCATTACTGAATCTTTGGTGTTCTTCTCTCCCTGTCTTCTACATCATAATAAATAACAACTTTATTCTTTCAGTGGTTTAAGCTAAAAAACCATTTTTCTCTCATGACCTTCTTTTAGTTTATCAGCAAAATCCCTTGCTCCCTACCTTCAAAATATATTCAACAATTTCTTATTACTTTGTCCATTATTACTCTAATTCAAGCTACTTTCATCTCTTGCCGAGAGTATACAGTAGCTTCCTGTTTCCCATATAGTAGGCAAAGGAGCACTTTAAAGTAAAAGTTAAATCATGACATTTCTCTACTTGAAACCTTCCACTGAATATCCTTGCTGAAAAAAGGCCTAAATAATATGCCTTCACACTATGTTTCCAAAATGATCTTCTGTCATGTTCACCTTTATTCACTCTGCCCAGCCTCTGGTATTTTTTTGCTGCTTCTTGAGCATGAATAGTACATTTTTGTCCTAAGATGTTTTCATTTTCTCTTCCCTTTTTCTGAAATACTTTATCATTGGATAATCATATGATTGTTTCATCCCTTTCTTTAGATATCTGCCTAAATTTCACCCTATTACTGACCACTTGATATAAAATCTCTTCCTTTTTCATCCCTTTATTCAGTTTTTCTCCAGTGCACTCCAGTGCACCTGACATATATTATATATTTATTTATTTTGTTGATATAATTTTGTATTTTTTCCCTCACACATGAATGTGAGCATTGTTAAAATAGGAGCACCATCTAGTTTTTTCATTTACTGCTGTTAATTCTGTGCTTCCCAGTAAATTTTTGTTGAGTAAATAAAGGCTTCTTTTTGATTGAGGGACCGTATCATACACAAGTAAAAACGTTGAACCAAAAGTAAGATGACTTGAGTTCTAAGCCTAGCTTTGGCACTTGCAGGCTCTGGAAATTTAGACAAGCCATTTAGTTCCTCTGAACTTTAGTTTTGCTATTTATAAAATACGGTGGCTGTACTAGGTGAATTCTAAGGACTTTTCTATTCCTAAATAGTACTTTTGATTCTATAAATTTTCATTCTTTGGGGCTCTACTTCTTTCACAGCTGTTTTTATTACAGCATTTCATAAACTTATCTGCAGGATGATACTAAGGTTGCATGTGCTAGGAGTGCATAACTTTGTTTAGTCATCTATAAAATACAGAAAGGAATCTAAGAATATGACTTTAGAACTTTTTTCTACCTACATCTGTATCATGGGCTTTATTTGACATGAAAAAATAAAGCAAATATGATGCCTTTCTTTTTTTACTAACATAACCAAGCTATGAATGTTGGCCTAGGAAGGATTTAAAAATCACAACTATGTATAAATAAACAAAATTTATGGTATAGACTCCCCAGATTTTAAGCTGAAATTGAGAAGGTCATCAGAGACAAATAGGATTTTAAGACTATAATTCCTTAAGAATTAGAGTGTATAAATAGGGAAGCTGTGCTGAATATGTTATTTAATGTATATTGAACTTTCTCCATGGATGGTGCCTCAGTGACCTGTCTTGACAGGCTGGTTGCTTCTTCTTTAATAATTTCCAAACCATTCAGACAGTGTGTTCCATTTCTCTTTTCTGCCAACCTTTATGGATGGTATCTTCTTATAACATGAGCTTCATTGTTCAACAAAAATTGCTGAGACTATACCGTAAGAGGTTTTTCTTCATGATACAGAGGATAATGTTTAAATAAATTGTATGATGTAGCCTTAATAAAAGCATTTGTATCACAAGAGTTTCATAAATATATGAATAAATATTTATACTGTTATAAAGCAGTAGAGAAAACCAAAGAGAAAGAAGAATCTATTAAAATCTTTCACAAAGTTAATGATCCATAGGAACTATTCTCCAAGTTAACTATTGATAAACTTTAATATTAACAGTTTCACATGGGTTTGGAAGAGGTATTACTATTTCCAACTTAGTTTTGGGAAAATGAGTGATTTAAAAGCATTTTTGAATCATTTTTTACTGTTCTTAAGTTTATAAGTCTTTGTGGTTTGGGATTGTTAAGTAGTAACATATTACTTTTTAAATTTGGGGCTTAAAGGTATTGCTTAGTTGCACATTATCCTGAAGTAGGAATGTATAAAAAGAATCAGATAAAGAAGCTACAAGATAGTGCTATATGAAAATTGACATTTTTATTTAAAAATCAAAATGTAATTAGTCATTTTTGAGATGTTTCTTGTTTGAAATAACTTACTGTCATCTACAGAATAGGGAGATTAGCTTGTGTTGCTTTTGTTAGTGATGGATTTATTTGTGAATGAAGTAAGCAGTGGTAAATTATTATGTAACATTTGCATAATGTGACAAACTTTAACATCTTGAATCTGTGGTTGTCATGGATTTTTAACCTCATTAGCGGTCCTTAGTGGCAGAAGTTAGAGAGTTGGCAAGAGGCAGGGATAGTAGGTGGAAGGTAAAGATAAGGCAACAATATTGTTCAATTTCCATGTTTTCTTATGACTTTTTTCCTTAGTTTCTGAATCATAAAATTATTTTTCTTAGAATTCTTTCTTCCATTTGCTTCCTGCCAAATTCTCCCTTCTCTATTTTCTAGTCCAGTTGGCTTCATATTTATTTTTTTTCTCTTTCCTTATATTTCAACAAAGTAGAGTTTACAAAATCTTTCAGGAAATACTTTATCATCTTAAAGATGTTGAAATTTGAGAGTTTTGGTCAAGGTAAGACTTCCTAGTTTATTTTTTTGCAGTTATCCAAATATATATAGAATGTACTTTAATCCTTTCTCTACTCATTGAAGTTGTAAACTATTTATATTATGAGTCTACTGGATTTCAGCTGCTTGGTCCTGTTTTGTTAGGACTTGATATATATTGCTCAGGAGCCTCCAGTTCTCAAACTTCAATTTCTGGAGAATTATTTGGCTATCTTGGAGAACTGCAGTGGCCTTTGACTTAGAAGTCCATTTAGCATGAAAAGAATTAGTTCTCTGATTTTAAGTCATCATTTAGATGGGCCAATATGCTGACTTATTTCACATGCAGCAGATCTTAATACCACATATTATAAAATCAACAAGTTATTGATAACCTACTCAGATTAAATAGTACTTCTACTATTGTTTACTTCCTTGCTCTTTTGTTCAGACCCTAGAACTATGGGGAAGTTAATGGTGTTACCCTAAATGCTCAATCCTTCACTTGGAGGAAGGAAAAAAGACTGTATTCTCATAGCACTGAGCACATACCACTATTTTAGTACTCACCATATTTTCTTCAAATAAGAGCCTGTCTTTACTCTCAGGTCATGAAATCTTAGAGAGCAGATCTCCAGATTATCTTTTGCTCATTACTTTCTAATTCTTGACCTGCTACATGCTGGACAAAGGAACATTTTTGAAGCATAAAATTATATCACGAGGCTGCCTTCAGAGTGATGATCCCTTCAGAGTGATGACCACTTCTTGATTTAGGGCTTCTGTGATTGATCTGTGAAGGGTTTGTGGATGCTGCTCCTTTTCAATTTTTGAAGTACCTGTATTCATAGCCGAAGAAAGTGGCATGTTGGTTGCTCAGTGGTTTTAGTTAGAAAAAGGGTTTACTATTAAACCATTTCAGTGGCTTTACATTATTTTTCAGTAAAGACCAAAATGGGGCCCTCCACCGCCTCTGCAGCTTCATTGCATGCTCTTCTTCTACCTGCTGTCAGACTACTAGTTTTCTTTCAGGTCCTTGAACAAACCATGTTCTTTCCTCAAAGCTTTTGCACATGTTGCTTTTCTTGTCTGGAATACAATACAATTACTTTCTTGTTCATCTCACCTTTTACCTTGATAATTGGTAGTCATTCTTTGGATTATAACTGGAAACAGGGAAGCCATTCTTGACGCCTCAGAATAGGTTGCATTCCCCTGTTGTGTTATATTGTAACTTTTCCACATTGCATCCACATTACAATTTTCATTTATTTAAGTACATATATGACTATTTTTGCTTCTCCCACAGACTGTAAATTCCAGAATGGTGGAAACCATGCTTTATTTTATTTACATTTTATCCTTAATGTCTCGCAAACATTTATCCAAATTTTGTTGAAATAATGAAACCCAGTGTGTTCCACTTGTTTTTGGTTTTATTATTTTCTAGCAAAGCATATTTTCTATTTTTTATGTGAAGTAGGGAATACCTGTGTACAGATATAGCTGAGTTTTGTCTTAGCCACTCTGTTTAAACACCCAGTTGTATCCCTTTTTTAGCCTTTGTACATCACAGATATTGACTAAGAGCAGCAAATAGGCACAAGAAAAATGAACTATTCTTCCTTTCTTGTTCTGCTGCAATAATAATAGTAGTCACTTTTTCCTTTTCTTTCCTGCTACCTGTAACCCATCTTCTCCTATAATCATTCCACTTTGAGATTTTGAGGTAATGTCTCAGCCCCAATATTCTCCCACTTGGTAGGGGACAGAACCATATATTTTGGAAATATAAATCTTGTAGGCTGGGTATTGTGGCTCAAGCCTGTAATCCCAGTACTTTGGGAGACTGAGGTGAGGGAATTGCCTGAGCCCATGGGTTCAAGAACAGTCTGGGCAACTTAGCAAGACCTCATCTCTACAATAAACCAAAAAATTAGCCAGGCATGGTAGCACATGCCTGTAGTTCTGGTTACTTGGAAGGCTAAGGCAGAAGGATCACCTGAGCCCAGCAAGTTGACGCGGGGGTGGCCATGAGCATGCCACTGCACTCCAGCCTGGGCGATGGAATGAGACTCAAACTAAAAAAATAATAATAAAAATAAGTCTTGTAATTTTGCCCACCTCTAGCACAAATAATTAAACATCAGAATAGCTTAAATCAGTACTTAGATTATAGAAAGCAGTCCTTCTAGTTTATGAAAACTATTTATAAATAGAAATAACCTTTAAAATTATGTACTAGTGACATTGAGAATAGTCATTTTAGAACAAAGATTCAGTTAATAAAAATAATGATAAGGCAAATAGTAGTAGTTTATTTGATCTATTTGTAGATATATCTGACTGGATTCACAGACTTTTAAAAAATATACCTTCATTTGTTAGACCTGTTCACAGCTAACACCCAGCTAATAAGTGGTGAACAGTGGTTTGATCCTTTACTTTATTTCAACATTTTCCTGATATAAATTTGATGTCAAATCTTCCTCTTAGAAGACAAGGACACAGTTGGGCATTGGCAGAGAAATCAGGTGGCTTGTGAACTAGGTAGAAGTAGTAGAGCCTTCCACCCTGTGACCAGGATACATTTTATTTCTTCCACAGCATGAGACAGGGAAATCCTTGTGTTTTTTAAAATCTGAAACTATTCCTCTGACTGGGAGAGGAGAAAAAGCAGTTTCTAAATATTCTGCCTAGTCTCCTGGAAGAAATAAAAAACAAGGTGGCCTCACCTCTCTGTGGACTGTGTTAGAGAATGCACCCTAATAAGACAGTAATAGAACCAGCAGTTTAGGAGAAACAAGAGAGCTACCTTAAAATGTGTCCTGTCCCTATCCTGAGTTGAGGTACTGACATCTTTGGTGTGGTCTGCTTCATATGCCCACTGTTGGTCCTGTTTTGGAGGCTGTGCCTGTGCCAATGTGATGCACGTGCAGCAATCTAGGAATACATAGTAGCTTGTTGTGGAGTAATCTTACCCTTGGTTAAGACTCTAGGGCTATGCCACTGCTGAACCCTCTTTCAGAAGAGAACTTGTTCAGAGAGCTGAACATTTTATGATATCATTTCAGAAGCAGTGGTACCCAGGGTGTCATTGCAGCTGGTGTGGTTGTTTATCAACCTGTTTGAAGATTCTGCTAGGCAAGACAGAATGGTAAGACAGGATTAGATGGGAAAATGTTGGCTTACATAAATTAGACAGGATAAACTAGCAGCATAGACAGAAACAATAATGCTAGCCTGGGATACTTTTGAGGTAAAAAGCACTTGGGAAAGCTGTGAGCACAGTGACTAACATGCTAGGGACTTGTTTTGTTGCTGATGCTGGTACTATCACTCTCTTAACTGTCTTTCCCAAGATGGAATCTTATTTTTAGTATGCATATTATGACCTGCGCCAGATCCTTCCAACAACCCTGAAAGGTTGAAGTTCCAAGTCTACATGGCCCATAGGTTTCTCATGCCAATGCCTTTTTCTGAGTCACCTCTCATTTACTGGGCTTAGATGAAATGACATAGAGGGCTTGGAGCTTGGCTTTTAAAGTATCCATAGAGGGGCTGGATGAAACATGGAAGTATGGGGAAATTGGCTTTGCATGAAGGTGAAATGGGTACACTACCAACTGACACTGTATCTCTCCCTTTCCCCTCCATGTACTGTTCCACAGCATAGTTTCTCCTTGCAAAACTTCCAGAGAAATATCCTGTGCTAAGAAACCAGCTAGGACCCATCATGGTTTTTCATGAAATAGTGCAATTATTATGCTTTACATTGCATTGCTTTGCATGTTTCTTTACTCCCTTTCTTCTATTTTTTTCTTCTTCTTAATACTCTTTCTAAATATAGGACTTTTACCTCCTAAAATAAAGCATTAGCATTTTAATTTGCCTCAGGATCTGCTTATAGGAGACATGCCATCATCTGAAATTTGACAAAATTAGTGTGTGTGCGTATATATATATATACGCACACACACTATGTATATATATCCCTCTATTTTTGAATCTTTTCCTAGCTGACTTATTCTTCCCTTCACATAACATCTAATCCTATCCAAAATTATTGATATTTCCCAAAGATGTTTCATTAGCAGTGAGTTTGAGATTTGCTTTATTTTTCTATCATGTTATATACAAATATTTTAGTGTTCAAAATGCTAAAAGAAAACAACTAGTTGCTTTGTTTGTATTTTTATTTTTATACTATCATAGTCAGAAGCCAGTTTTGTAGCTGTCATATTGCTTAGCACAGAGCCTGGCACATAGTAAGTTCTCAATATATGTTTCTTAATTAAAGAAATAATAATAAGGCCACTAAAATTTAGATGCTGTACAGTTTTTCTTTATTTTTTTCCTTTTGGGCCATTTCTTAAGCTTTCTGTAAAGCTCCTTATATACAACTTTTGCTATGAAATTTTTAACTCAAAGATAGTTGATTGTGTTATATAAGCTTTTCAAGAATTCTATTGACTTGTTAAAGATCAGATTGATTTTTCAGTTTCTTTGGAGAGACCAATGAGTTTTGCAACTGAGGTCATATATATTTGCAGAAAGGTATTATCTCAGTCAAAGCATAGTTATTGCTCAAGATTTTTTAACTGATGAACGTTAAAAAAAATAGAGACATAAACATATATACCAATAAATAGGAGCCAAGGAATAAATTATTTTGCCTTCATTGATACTGCAGTTTGCAACGATGAGTCAATAGAATCATTCACATTTAAATATTATTTAATGGTCTTTCTAAAGATTTTAAATGTTTTTCTCCATGCAACATCCTCCTGGGAATGCTTTTTTTTTTTTTTTTTTGAGTTGGAGTCTCACTCCGTCACCCAGACTGGAGTGCAGTGGCTGCTCCCGGCCACCGCAGCCTCGACCTACTGGGCTCCGGCAATCCTTCCACCTCAGCCTTCCAAGTAGCCAGAACTACAGGTGCGCGCTGCCACGACCAGCTAATTTTTTGATTTTTATTGTAGAGATGAGGGCTCACCAAGTTGCCCAGGTGAACCCTCGGGCTCAGGCAATCCACTCACCTCGGCCTCCCAAAGCACGGGATTACAGGCTGAGTCACCAAGCCCGGCCTGGGCATGCTTTTGCATGAAAAAAATGTAAACATCCTGACTATTTGATATAGATTATGCTGCATTGTTATAGTTTCTTAATGTGCTTAAATGCCCATGAAGAAATATGGAGAGGTCTTTCTACTTGCTGGGAAACTGCATAAATTGATCTGTCCTTGTATTAGTTAACATTAGCTGCTGTAACAGATGAATCTCCAAATCTCATTGGTTATATGGAATATGGATCTATTTCTTGTTTACATCAAAGTCTAATGTATGTGTACATGGTCAGTTAGTTTTCCTTTCAGTAGTTGTGTCAAGAACTTAAACTTCTTTAATCTTATGGCTTTGCCATCTTCAACAAGTAGGGCGAATGGCTCCCAAGGTTATCCTCTGGATTGTTTCCATTCTAGCCAGGGAAAAGAGTAAAGGAAGAAGGGGCATCACTTGTGAAAATGTTTTATTGTCCAGGTATGAATGTGTCCCCATTTCAAAAGCCAGAATTCAGTTATATGGCCACATCCAAATGTAAGGGAGGCTGAAAAGTAGGCATACATATGTGTCCAGAATATTTTGACAACTACTAACACTCTCTGTCAAGTTCCTAAAGAATGTTTTGATCCTAAAGAATTTGAATGCAAAGATTTATCATTTCTCAATATTTATTCTAAATGTGTTTCTTTCCAAAATTGCATCAATTTAATGGTGAAAAGATGCTATGGAAAACTTGGTGGGGTGGGAGTCAGAATTCATAGATAAAAAACAGTCTCTAAGGGGTTTTGTGGATCTTGAGTAATTCTGCTAATCCTTTTGACTCTTAACTATTTACTTTTTCAAGCTTTTGTGTGAGTGAAAATATTTTTTAGAAGTTGATGAAGACGAATCTACCTTGAATTTCCTCTGGTCAGAATTCTGCTTACTGGAGCAAACTGGAACTTTAGGATCTGGGACTTATAAATTTGGAAATCTTTTAATGCTGTTAGCATGAATGAATCATATCATAATCAAAAGACAATGACAATTATCAAGTTAATTTTTATACATTCTCAAAGAATGTTAATATGGTTAGTTTATAAATTATAATTTTAATATAATTATATATTATGTTATATATACATAAGTTTTTACAAAGCTGAAAGTTCTTTTCATTTTTAGGGTTATAGGGTTTATCTCTTAAGTTCTAATTTTGTGTGTGAGACAAATAATAAATACAATGCAGTGTGGCACATTTTGCTATAGAAGAATGGAAAGAGTATGGTTGAAACACAGAGACAAATGAGTTTTAAAAATTATTTGGTCTATAAAGTTTTAAAATTATTTGGTCCATAAGGAAAAACCAGAGGAACAATTATTGTTGAGATAAACAGCATAGGTAACAACTGAGGGACATAAAAAAAAAAATAGTGTGTTTAGTGAATGTTAACTAGGGCCATGTAACTAGAAAGCAATAGAGATATTTGGTATTGTATGGTTCTTGGTATACCTCAATATACATTATAACCAAGGAGTATAACTAGTGTGGTGAGAAGGCCTTGAAATTTCATTAAATGAAAAATAGTAAAGATTGCTTGACGGGTTTTAGGAAATCTGTAGGATGAAGTAAGACCTTGGAGAGATATGAGCTATCTTCAGATATTTGAAGGGCAGATAATAAAGGATTTAAATTTAGTCTGTGTGGTTGTGAGGAAACAAGACTAAGGGATGAAATTTATTTAGAGGTTTCATTTCTTTTTTTAAACTGTATTTACTTTAAAAGATGTGGGGTACAATTCAGGGGTTAGGTATACAAATGGTCATTGTATAGGTAAACTTTGGACCTTACTTTGGTCCCCACTTCACCTGGTTTGAGATCAAGTACCCTTATGATGAAGTATGCCTCCTCCCAGCAGGCAGTTTCCCACTACTGCCAATCCCTTTCTTACAGTATTATGATATTGTTCAGGGTCTGCTTATGAGTGAGAACATGTGATACTCTGTTCTTTGTTTCTATGGTAGATCACTCAGTATTAAAGACTTTAAATCCATCCAAGTTGCTGTGAAATTCATAATTTTGTCCTTCTTTATGATGTATAATATTCTATCATGTATATGTACCACTTTTAAAAAATCCAGTCTACTTTCAGTAGGCAGCATGGATAGTTCCATGTTTTTGCTATTGTGAATTGTCCTGCAATAAACATACATGCACAGGTATCTTTTTTTAGAATGATTTGAGTTCCTCCAGGTATATTCCCAGAAGGGGGATTGCTGAGTCATACGAAAGGTCGATTTTTAGATCTTTTAGGAATCGCCACACTGTTTTCCACAAAGGTTGTACTAGTTTAAACTTCCACCAAGAGTGTAGGAGAATTCTAAATTTGGAGCTATTCCATGATGAGATTTATTCACCTCACTGTGGGTAACCAGGACCAAATAATCCTTTGTCAAATTATCATTTAAAGGGAATTATATATTGATTCAAAGATGTGATTCTGTTAATTTTTGAAAGTATTATAGCATGGACTCTTTAAATAGACTATATAGTTTTGAATCTGGGCTTCACTATTTACTATAAGTGTGACCACAGCAAGTTATTTAAACTTTTCACATCTGTAAATAAGACTAATTAACAGCATTGGCCTCAAAGAATGTTTGCAAAGATTAACTGAGATAATTTATGTAAAGTGCCTGGCATAATTCCTGGCATATGATAAATATTAGTTGTCATCATCATCAAATGCTCACTTATATTTAATGTCTCATGATCTGTAACGGACAACATTGATATATATTGAGGATTGACTGTTATGCTCTGAATCAGAGTCCAATATATGGTACAGTTTCTCCCATAGCCAGGATTCATGGAGACAGAAATCGAGGGGTAGAAGTGGAATTGGTACCCCTCACCATCACCCTTGGTGACCCACTAGCAAAACTTTTACTTTCTGTTTCCACAACACTATATTCTGCCAAACTAGAGATCTTTGTTCCAGAGGAAAGAATGCTGGCACTGGGAGCCACAATAATTCCATTGAACTGGAAGTTTAGACTACTACCCAGCCACCTTGGGCTCCCCATACTCCTGAGTCAACAGGCTGAGACGGAAGTTAGAATGTTGGCTGGGGTAATTGATATGGACTATCAAAGTGAAATTGGACTATTACTCTATAATGGAGGTAAGGAAGAGTATGTCTAGGAAATATAGGAGATCTCTTAAGGTATCTCTGAGCATTACCCTGCCATGTCATTAAGGTCAATGGGAAACTGCAACAACCCAATTGGGGTGAGACAACAAATGATCCATACCTTTCAGGATTGAAAGTGTGGGTCACTACATCAGATAAAGAACCATCACCAGCTAAGGTGCTTGCCGACGGCAAAAGTACTATAGAATCAGTAGTAGAAAAAGGTATTTATCAATACCAGCTACAACCATTGACCAGTTATAAAAACAAGGACAGTAATTGCCATATCTCCTCCTTATTTTGTTAAGAATATAATTTTATATATATATATATATATATATATATTTATATGGGGGGGACCCCCCCCAAATTGTCTTTTGGAGGGCAAGTCCCTTGTAGTACACTCAGAATTTGTTCCTCTGGATCAAACAATCAACCAAAGTTTTTATATGGAATTTTTGAGACGGTTGCACCACAGTTTGTGTAAGAAATATCCTGAGTTGTGGCAAACAGGTTACTGGCTCTTTCACCATGACAATGCACCTGCCCATATGCACTGAGTGTTCAGTAGTTTTTGACCAAAAATGGCATGACCTCCATGCCCCACCCTCCCTATTCACTCTATCTCGCCCCGAGCAACTTTTTTTTTGTATTTCCAGATGAAAAAAGTCCTCAAAGGGAAATGTTTGCTGATGTGGAAGAGGTGAACCAAAAAATGGCAGAAGCAGTAAACACATCAAAATTGACAAGTTCAAAAGTTGTTTTAAGTAGTGGAAAAAACATCTTGATAGGTGTATTGCATCAAATGGAGAGTACTTTGAAGGTGACTGAAGTTTAAACATGCAAAAATGAGTACACAATTTTTAGTAAATAAATTCCAGGTTTTTTGAGTTCCCCTCATTTATACCTGTATTTAGCATATATCTTTGTTTTATTTTCTTTTGTATTCCTTTATTATGTAACATAATATTTACTGACTTCATATCAGCATTTAGGTATTGTTTTTAATTTTATATAGTAGTATTTACATTAGGAAGTAGTACTTTTTTGCTGTACAAAGGATTGTTGTATTATGTTAGGTGAAATTATAATCTTGTTATTGTCTTCATTTAAAGAATAAGTATGATTTAAGAATACACATGTCGGTGTCAGGTTGACAAGGGATAGTCTTGTGATGGTTAATATTAGATATCAGTTTGACTGGATTGAGAGATGCCTACATGGCTGATGAAGCATTGTTTCTGGGTATATCTGTGAGGGTGTTCCAGACGAGATTAACATGTGAGTCAGTGGACTGGGGGAGAAAGACCCTCATGGTGGGTGGGTACCATCAAATCAGTTGACAACATAGCTACAAAGAGCAGGCAGTAGAAGGCAGATAGGTAGCTTGCTGAGTTTCCTTCTGCCCTCTTTCTTCCCTCCCTGATGAGATGATTTGCTCCTATTCTTGAGACATTAGACTCCAGACTCTGGGACTTGCATCAGCAGCCTTCCAGGGATTTTCAGATCTTCAGCCTTAGAGAGAGGGCTACAGTATAGATTTCCCTGATTTTGAGGCTTTCAACCTTGTATTGAGCAGCATCACCAGCTTTTCTCATTTCCCAGCTTACAGATGGCCTATTGCAGAACTTTGCCTGGCATAAGCCAATCCTCTCTTTTACATATACACAAATATCCTAGTGGTTCTGTCCCTCTGGAGAACCCTGAGTAATATAGTCCATGCGCCTAAAATATTTGCTATTTGGCCCATTACAGAAATATTTACCAATCCTTTATCTATATCAATATTGTCCATTCCAAAGCCTTCTGTAGAACTTTGCCACAACTTTTCAAAGTATTGTCACCTAGCTGGCACTGTAACTGCGACTTCAGAAGGTCATTCCACTGTTCTGTCAAACCAGCTGCTTCAAGATGATGGGGAACATAGTAGGACCAGTGGATTCCATGAGCATGAGCCCATTGTTGCACTTCTTTGGCTGTAAGGCTATAATGAGATCCTTGATCAGAAGCAATGCTTCAACCATCTAGGTTTCCGTCAATCTAGTCAAATTGGCATCTAATAGTCACCATCACATGGGCCATGCATAGTCTTTGCTGTGTATTCTTAGTTTTTGTTTGTTTATATTTTACAACATTTTAGAAATGTAAAAACTGTTCTTAGCTCATAGACAGTACAAAAACAGACTGTGGGGAAGATTTTGTCTATGAGCTATAGTTTTCTGATCTCTAATCTATGTGAGTAGAAAAATTAACGTAATAAGTAACAGAATAGCATAAAGAATAAGCAACTGTATTTATTAAGAAGTTAAGGTGAAAAAGCAGATATTTACTGAGTATACTTGTATGAGTGGGGCATTTTAGGTCCAGACTTGGAAGAGGAAAGGAGTGCTTGCTTGTTGTAGCCACTTAGATGGAAGGGGAAAAAAGTAGAATAACAAAAATGCCTATTATAGCATCAGATATAAATGTTACATAAGAGCCCCAGAATAGCACGATGGCTGTAAACATGTCAGATATAAAAGCCAAGTGCCTAATTACAGTTTCCATCTAGTCTAATCCTGTTACCGTTAGCAACAGGGAGGACAGCATCTGGGTTTGCTATCCCACCATTTGATTTTTCTAGTTTCCCCCTACTCCCCCACTAGCGGTTGCTACCACTGTAGAATACTGTAGGGAAAGGGATGCCTAAGACATCTGCTAGTTGTTTTAGGCCAGGCCTCCTGGGTGAAGGGCCAATCCCTTAGTGGACTTTTTATAAGTCAGGGTTGGGCCCTAGCTTCGGAAATCCTACAATTAATTTTTATTTCATTCAGAGAAGATTAACTTCTGAGAATAGAATCATGCTAATCTATTTCTGTAAAGTGTGGTTAGCACCAGATTTAAGGGATTGCTTATCTTTACTCTTTTATTCTTCCCTCTTCCTGACCAATATTATTTCCAGTCAGAAAACCAACTTTGCCAGTGCAAGAATGCTTAGTGAACAACGAATTAGACAAAGGGAATTAGATATTCTCAAGGAATATGTACCTCAAGCTAAGGTAGCTTGATGGATTGCCTTTCTCTACTCTTGAGCTATTTGTATCAAAAGTCAGTGATCAGAGTACCTTTCCTTCTAGATAGTGCTGAATTAAGACTGGCAAATTCTTACTTCCCAATTCCCCTTCCTCCCTCCCTCCCTCCTTCCCTCCCTCCCTCCCTCCCTTCTTTCCTTCTTTCCTTTCTTTCTGTTAGGGCACAGATAGGGTGAGGGTAGATGGGTGGAGAGGGGCACAGCACCACTGGAGCCGGTATGCCGGAGGTGTGCACCAGTAACCCAGAGATCCAAGTAATGAAAAGAATTACAACACACAAAGAGGTGAGAGAAGAAAAGATATGTTTAAGAAAAGTTCACTCCCCACAGACAGGGAGTAGGCCTATACTCTATGTGAGTGTGGCCCCAGTGAGCCTACGCTCTAGGTGAGTGAGGCCCCATAGCCCCCACGAGCCCCCGTTTAAATCCTTTTCCTTATAGATGTTGCAATCAAGTAGACATGACTGCAGTGACTTCCTTATCAACCACCTGTGAATGTTTTGGAGACCCTGTGACACAGAGACTCATTAATGTCTGTCCATATTATCATAGCCCCTAGAGAAGGGCACGACAAGGATTCTAATGCTCCTGTACCTTCCCAAACAACATTCCTTAAAGCTAATGGAGGGTGCACTTCTCCTTATTGCCTATGCATTCCCAGTGGGTAGCTTCGGGGGATCTTTGGCTTCCCTATAGATAGTGCCCAATTTAGTGAAAGATTGAATCCCCACCTGCTCCCCCTCATTGTGTCAGGGTTTAAGAATAAGATGAGGCTGCGCTCGGTGGCTTAGCCTATAATCCCAGCACTTTGGGAGGCTGGGGCAAGAGGATTGCCTGAGCCTGCAGGTTTGAGACCCACCCAGGCAACTTGGCGAGACCTCATTTCTACAATAAAATTAAAAAAATTAGCTGGGCATGGTAGTGCATGCCTGTAGTTCCAGCTACTTGGAAGGCTGAGGAGGAAGGATCTCAGGAGCCCAGCAGGTAGAGACTGTCGGTGGCAATGAGCGTGCCACTGCCCTCCAACCTGGGTGACAGTGTGAGAGTCCAACTCAAAAAAAAAAAAAAAAAGAACAAGATGAAAAATGGTTTCCAGCTTTTGGTCTGTCCTTTGGTTTGCTTCCTTCCTTTCTTTTTTTCTTTCTTTCTTACTTTCTTTCTTGTTTTTTGAGACAGAATCTCCCTCTGTTGTCTAAGTTGGAGCACAGTGGCATGATCATAGCTCACTGCAGTCTCAAACTCCTGGGCTCAAGCAACCCTTCTGCCTCAGCCTTCCAAGTAGTTAGGACTACAGGCACATGCCACTGCACCTGGATAATTTCTTTCTTCCTCCCTCCTTCCTACCCTCCCTCCCTCTTCCCTTTCTTCCCTCCCTCCCTCCCTTCTTTCTTTCTCTAAAACAGTCATGTCCAACCTGCAGCCTACAGACTGCATGCAGCTCAGGACAGCTAGTAATGTGGCCTCACAAAATCTTTTAACATCATGTGTTTTTAAGTGTTTATTTTCTTTATCACCCCATGCGTAGTTCCATTTTTGAAGTGCACAGTCACGCCTTATTCATTACATTACTTTTTGGTAGCACATACATTTGTGAGCAGCTGTATGAAGCAAACAAAGAGCAAAATTTGAACAAACATTTCTGACGAGCACCTTGAGAACTCACTAGGAATTGTGACCACTTCCATTGAACCAAAATTGACAGATTAGTTTCACAAAAACAAGGTCAAATTTCCAACTAGTTTTATATTGTTCTAATTTTTCTAAACTTCATAATAAAAATATAAAAAATAAAAGAAATCATGTATATACACTAACTATATTATGTAATTTATGTGTGGCAAAAGACAATTCCTCTTTACTCAATGTGGTCCAGGGAAGCCAAAAGGTTACTCAGTGGCCTAGAGGAAGTCAAAAGGTTGGACACCCCTGCTAAAAGGTTTGTAATTTGGGTAGAAAGTCCCATATGGAGCCTATGGTCACCTATATATAAAATTGGAATTGTATCAATTTGTTATTGCTATAAAATTGCTTCATAACAAGCCATCCAAAACTCAGTGTCTTAAGACAATAGTCTTTTATACTCATTGATTGGTGGATTGGATGGGATTGTCTGAGCTGGGCTTAGCTTGGCTGGGAGGTTCTGCTGGTTTTGGCTCTTCTCATGTTACCTTTCTCTGGGGATGGATTGAAATATGTTGTGTTTGACTAGGGTGGCTCTGGTACAAATGTCTCTAAGACTCCTCCTGGAACTAGGAGGCTAATCTGAGTATGTCATTTTCCTGATGATGAAAGAGATATAGAAGATTGGGCAACCTCTTTTTCTTTTTTTTTTTTTTGAGTTGGAGTGTCACTCCATTGCCCAGGCTAGTGGCAGTGGTATACTCACGGCCACCCCAGTGTTGACTTGCGGGGCTCCAGCATTCCTTCCGTCTCAGCCTTCCAAGTAGCTGGAACTACAGGCACGCACTACCATGCCTGGCTAATTTTTTTTTATTTTGTTGTAGAAAAGAGGTCTCGCCAAGTTGCCCAGGCTGGTCTTGAACCCATGGACTCAGGCAATCCACTCACCTCGTCCTGAGTGCTGGGATTACAGGCTGAGTCACCGAGCCTGGCCTGGACAAACTCTTAAGATCTGGACTCAGAATTGGCATACCATTATTTTCTCCCTATTCTATTGGTCAAGGCAAGTTACAGAACCAAGCTGAACATCAATGGAATAAGTATATTCTTCCCATGGAAGTGAGGAGAATGGAGCGAATGTCTGAACCATAATGTTACTCACCATAGGGAATAATAATTTCAACAGCAGTATTTTGTGTGTGAGGATTCAATGATATAATAATCCATGTGAAGTACTTAGTATAGACTCTGCTTGTAAAACATTGATAAATACTAGATGATATTATTTACATTGTAAAATTAAATAGTTGTGTGTATTAGTCAGAGTTCTGGAATGAAAGAAATGGCACTCCCAATGGTTTAGTTGAAGTTGATTTATTAGAGAGATTATTTATTGAGATGTGGTCATAGTTAAGGGAAACTACAAAAAACTGGATGCCATCGTCACCCTTAGGCCTAAGAGACAAGGAGAGGATTTATCAGGATTCAGTAAGAGCTTCAGCTATGGGAGAGGGGGCACTTGATAGGAGCTTTGGCCTTAGAGAGAAGAATACAGCCACTGGCAAAACCTTGGTCTGCCAGGGAGGGAACTGGTAGGAAAATACCCTAACTTTTCTCCTATTCTCTGGTCTTCTGCCAGGGTACAGTCTCACATTAGCTGATCCAAATCAGAAGCCAAAAGGCAAAGAATCTTGGTGACTTAGTCTGTAGAAGTAGCATCCCTGGGTACAGAGCAGAGAATGGTGGGAAAAGGACATGAAAGAGCAAACAGGATAACTAGCATACTTTGTGGGTAGGTAAGTTTAAAATAAAACAAAAAAACCCTTTCTTCCCTGTCGTATTTTTTAAAAATTAGAATCTAGCTTTCCAAAACAGGTTGTTGCTTTCTCTCCCTTGTTTTATTTAGATATAAGTACGTCACTACCAAAAAGCATTATAAGCCTAACATGTCAGGGTTTTATTAAACTAAACAAAAATGCAACTGCACCTCCATAAGGAGACCAGACTAGCACATGGATAGCACATGGATAAAGAACCGAATCAGTATCCTTAGTAGAGAAGCTATTTTTAGTTTTGAAATTGGATCAGTGCTGTAACAGAAACAGAAAACACCTCTTCCCCATTGCCTTTAAGAATTAATCTATACTATGGGATGATTCCACATTCCTGTGAAATAGAGGAAAGGAATCATCATGGTTTGGAAAAAAATGACCTCATCACGAGTTTGGCTCTTCTCTGCTGTCAGTTAGCCAAGTCTGCTAAAAAATGCTGGAAAATGTATTTCCATATAAAGTAATTCTCTTCATAATTAAATTTCACTAACTAAAAGACGAGTTTTTTTTTTTTCTTTCTTTTTTTTTTCACATGCTTAGAATCTGGACAATTTTTTTTTTCTTTTTCTCTCTCTCTCTTTTTTTTACCCTTTACAGCCTGTCAAATCATGTTATTTTTTATGTAGCTCTAAGAATATATATATTTTAATTACTTGCCTCAAGTCTTTCTTCTATTTCTTAGTTTTCTGTTTTATGTACTTTCAGTTTCTCCTTTGGCTTTCATCTGTTCCATTTTTGCTGGGGTTATTCTGACAGTTCACAGTCACAGGCATTCATTCATACATTTAACAAATGTTTGTGGAGCATATGCCTTTATGTTCTGAAGACAGGTCAGTCTTTCCTTTCATTATATTATGTGGATGGCCAACATTTATTTGCCTACAATGGTTTATTCAGTTCAATATTTTCTCATTTCTTTTAGTATTGTTTAACCCTTGCCCCTTGCATTTTCTGCATTCCTTCTTGAGATTATATTCACTTGGTCATAAATTCCCAAATTCTCAAATTTTTTCATTAGCATAACATCTCTTTACTAATAGAATTTAGAGCTAGGGAGTCTTCAATCTTCCAGGTTACATGGAAAGTGTTTCAACTACTGACCTACACATGGCCCACAATTCTTAAAAGGTTGGGAAGGCTGTTCAGGCCCATTGGCTTGGCAGCAGCAAATAAATCCAGATTATAGTTACTCTCAAAACCCAGAGCCTGAGACTAGGTTCATTTGCCAGCCATATTTTTTAAATATCCACCTCAAATGTTTATCTCCATTGTTTCTACTTGGGTCAGGCATTTTGTAGAATGCAAGCTCTGTGAGAGCAGGAGCTTTGTTCTTTGCCATATCCACAGTACACAAAGCAGTGACAGATACACAGGAAGTGCTCAGTAAATATTTATGGAATAAATGTATGATGAATGGTGATAGCATAAGAAAGACCTACCCAGGCTGGAGTGCAGTGGCATGCACATTCACAGCCACCGTAGCCTTGACCTCCTGGGCTCAGGTGAGCCTTCTGCCTCAGCCTCCTGAGTAGCTGGGACTACAGGCATGCACCACCATGCCCAGCTAATTTTTTGATTTATTGGAGAGACAAGGTTTTGCGAAGTTGCCCAGGCTGGTCTCAAACCTGTGGGCTCAGGCAATCTTCCTGCCTCTGCCTCCCAAAGTGCTGGGATTACAGGCTTAAGCCACTGCACCCAGCTTGTAAACTCGCATTTAATGAGCTTCTATTATGGGCCAGACATCATTCTTCTACAATTTAATTTAATCTTAAAATAATTCTATAATATAGGTATTATTTTCTATATTCTATGTGAGGAAATGGAATTTTGTAGGAGTAGCTTGTCTAAAGTCACACAGCTAGTTGATGGCAGAGCTGGGACTCAGATCCAAGTTTGTCTGATTCTAGTGCATATCTTCTTTCTTCTTCATATTTCTTACCTGTGATACAGGAACATATGGACATAAAGAAACGGGTCTATGGAGGAGTTAGATGTATACCAAGTGCTGTATATTTTCTATGACATTAAAAACATTTTTGTTTTTCTTTTATAGTATAAAGAAAATAAATCTAAGTCCTATTTCAGATCCTCTGGATAATCACTTTATAATTGAGCACTGCTGCAGATTTCTCAGAAGACCTGTACTTGCACTTGTGTTTATAGTTTCACTGGAGACAAGTGGTACTCTTTAAATGTCACAGGTTATTGTAAAGAGAACTGAGGTAAACTTATTCTATAATCACTGCTTTATATGAATCTAAGGCCTAAATTATATCAAGGCACAGATAACACAATCATAGTCAGTATCCTTTATGTGGGAAGTAGCAGCTTTCTTTCAGCTAAACATTATCATTCATAACATTGGATTAGTGTTAATTTGAGGTTTATTCGTTTTGTAGTTTTGATTTATTCAATTTGTCAATTTGTTTTAATTCTAGTTGTATAGGAGCTAAAAGTGTAGTTTATAGCTACTCTTAGGTTTGCACATTCTTTTTTTTTTTTTTTTTTTTGAGTTGGAGTCTCACTCTCTTGCCCAGGCTGGAGTACAGTGGCATGCTCCCGGCTACCACAGCCACGACCTGCTGGGCTTCTGCGATCCTTCCGCCTCAGCCTTCCAAGTAGCTGGAATTACAGGCGCGCGCTACCACGCCCGCCTAATTTTTTTTTTATTTGATTTATTGTAGAGACGAGGTCTCACCAAGTTGTCCAGGTGGGTTTCGAACCAGCTGGCTCAGGCAATCTACTCGCCTCGGCCTCCCAAAGTGCTGGGATTACAGGCTGAGCCACTGATCCCAGCCGGTTTGCACATTCTTAAACAATTCTATAATAAAATGTTTTGCCAATATTAGATCATTTTTAACTTCAATTTTTTCTTTTAAAAAAGATACACACTTTATTCAAGTTTGAGAAACAGTGATATAGCTGCTTATGAATTAGTATATATCTCTCATTAGATTGTAAGCTTCTCAAAAGTAGAAACCATGCCATATTCCTGACTCACCATCACCATCTAATGATTAGCACAATACATGGTCATTCAATCATTCCACAAATATTTATTGAGAATTTACAATTCTAGGCACTATTTTAGGCTCTGGTAATATATACATGGATGTAACCAGCAAGGTCCTTGCCATCATGGAGCTTATATTCTAATAGGGGGAATACAGATAATAAATAAATACAAACATATGGAAATAAAATGCTCACATATTGAATAAATACTATGGGGAAATAAGTAGACAAATAATTTCATCTTCAGCATTCCACTGATTCTGCTGTTGTTAAGGTCAGCAATGACCTCTTTGTTGTCAAATCCACTGACTGTTTTACTCTTCTTTTCTGTTTTGCTCAAGAGGTGCTTCGTACTACAGGCTGGGTATCCCTTATCTGAAATGCTTGGGGCCAGAAGTGTTTTGGATTTTAGATTTTTTAAAAAATTGGCATACTTACCAGTTGATCATACCACATTCAAAAACTCAAAATCTGAAATACTCTAATGAGCACTTTCTTTGAGTATCATGTTGACAACTCAAAAAGTTTCAGATTAGGGAGCATTTCAGATTTTCAGATTTTGAAAGCTCAACCTATATAACCTCTCTTAAAATATTGAGTTGTTTTAAATAACATTCTTGGATCTGAAGCCACTCTCTACTGGGCATTTTCTCAGAACCTAGGATCCACCTTCTGTGCCCAGATTTTTTGCTTTGTGATTTTCTTAAACTATATCCCAAGGCCAGGCTCAGTAGCTCAGCCTGTAATCCTAGCACTTTGGGAGGCTGAGGCGAGTGGATTGCTTGGGCCCATGGGTTCGAGACCAGCCTGGGCAACTTTGTGAGACCCCGTCTCTACAATAAATTGAAAATTAGATGAGAGCGGTAGCATGCGCCTGTAGTTCTGGCTACTTGGAAGGCTGAGGTGGAAGGCTCACCGGAGTCCAGCAGGTCGACGCTGGGTGGCTGTGAGTGTGCCACTGTACTCTAGCCTGGGTGACAGAGTAACACTCCAACTAAAAAAAAAAAAAGTTATATCCCAAGTCTATACCCAATCTCTTCCAATCTCTTCATTGAAATTGGAAAGTTCCTTATGAACAAAAGCTATATCTTCTGCTTCTTTACTTTTCTTGTATTGCTCTATGCATAGTCGATGGACAATAGCATTTGACTTGATCAATTTGCCTCTGTACTCTGGCTTGTCATATTTTTTAAACTATGTTCCCTGGACAGGGTTCCACAAATCTAGCAGGATCTGATAAGTCTAACAGCTAGGCTACGTCTACTCTTTTTTCAGTAGAGCAGCTTTATTTGTTTAATTTTTAGTCTTATCTATTTGGGTTTGTCTAAGATTTTGTTTGTTTTGATTCTAACCTTCTACAAAAAATTACTTTTGAAAACCATGAGCAAACTAGTTTGTATATCATTTTATAAAGTCCTAAAAATTGACCAGCATGTATTTAGAGGATGTACTTGCTTCTATCTGGTCAAGCAGAGACAATTATTAGTATAACTTTTCATTAACAAATGAAAACTAAATGACAGAACTTCAGAGTTAAAAGGGTCTTGGATTATAACTTGTTTAGTTATTCAGTTTTTTGGATGAGGAAACTGGGACCAGAGAGGTGATGTGATTTTTGTAAGACCAGATAAGACTAGTTTTTGGTAGTTGGGGCTAGAAGTCAGATCTCTGCATTTTTTTTTTTTTACTGTCTCATGCTATAATTTCTGATCTCAATATCAACTCTGATACATGGTAGTACAATAATAGAAATGACATAGCTTGAGATACATAACTATGCTGCATTATGACTTTTGTATCAACCTGGGTAAGAGGAAATAAGCAGATGACCAGATGGCCAGTTACAAGGGTATGTGCACATTGCATAAAAATAGCACTTCAATATTGATTGAATTACATAAACCAAGATATTTACATATAGGTTCCCATATTCTAATTTTCTTCTCTCTTTTCTCTGTCATTATTGTCACCATTTCCAATGGTCAAAATTAATAAAGAGTGATGATGAGACTGATGCACAGTTTGATGCCAGAGATATGACTAACATAAATTTGGGTGAGTAACAATTCAAAGGATAGAAAACAGCTCTCAGTTTTGGTACTTTAAAACAAACCCTGAGCATACTTTTTAAGTCCAGCACCACCTCCTCTGTATTCAGATTTTTTTTTTAAGTAATGGGGTTTGCTGTAGAAATTTAGGTAAAAGTAAAGAAGACAGGGATCTCAAACTTTGTATGATCCCTAAATTGGCATGCTGTACATAAAACAAGCTCTAACTCAGAATAGTGGTTAAGAGGATGTGTCTGTAATCAAACAAATCTGGATTAGAGTCCTGGGTTCCGTCATTTACTAAAGGAGTGACTTTGTGCACTTCCTTTGCACATAACTTCTGTCTCAGTTTTTTCATTTGTGAAATGGAGAAAAAAACAGAACCTACCTCATAGATAGTTGTGAAGTTTAGGAATAATACATTTGAATTTCTTATCGTGTCTGGCATATAGTGAAGGCTCAGTAAATGTAAGTTAATGTTATTATTGTAGCTGCTGCTGTTTTTATTAGCCACTAGGTATTTTGCTGTATCCTCAACAGTCATGCTTTCAACTCTAATCTTTACTACTATGTTAAACGTGCGATTCTGTTTCATCTTCTGCTTCTTCTATTATTATCAATTAACTGACTTTTTTTTTTTTGCTTTTTTTTAACTTCTCAAGTATTCAATTGGTTTAGTCTATCACCATCTTTATAAGGCAGAGTTCTTATACCAGATCATTCCATACCTAATCTAGCAATTGACTAGTCTTCAGTAAGGTATTTGGCAATTGCCAGAGGGTGGGACAGCTAATGTGTAGGAAATCTTTCAAAAGGGAAGTGTAGACATGGCAGGTATTCTGACATTTCCTAAAAGATGGTGGCATAGTTCTTACTAACCACCTTGCTTGATTAGTACAAGAATATAGAAAAAAAGCCAAATTTTAATACTTTAACAAAAGTATGAAGCTTAAATGAGTCAAATATATATCGTTTGTTTATGTGATAGTATTATTAGTGAACTTAGGTAGCAGAAAAGTTTGAAAATAACACAATGTACCAAAGGTCACTCAGAGCAAAATCAGTATATGTGGTATATGACAAGACTCCGTCCAAGTTTCTGACAAACAGCAGTTACTTATAGAGGAATAGAATGTGGAGTCAGCTTTTCAAAATCCTATTGATTCTAACCTTCTGTGAATTATAGATAGTTACACAGGTGCTTGGCAAGATTTCTTTCATGACAGTCTGACCTCATGTAATATCAAGATCATTTTGTGCTGAGTGTTGCCACTATATTATCTGTATTAATTCCTTTAGGCTAAAGGTGGAAAAGGAAATAATAACACTAAGATAATATTCTGGGGGTTTTTTTTTGATGAAGCATTTTTATGACAGGGAGAGATGGGTGTTTTTCTTGTATCGTCCAAAGCTAAGTTCTAAAACTCCAACTAGAAAAACTGTGGCAGCTGCTAGTTCTTATGCATCCTTTAGAGATAAAGTTTTGATGTGTTTGGCATCTGCCTGCATAGTGGCTATTAGATTATTCTTATGCTTCTAAGTTCAGAATGAGCTATGACTATAGTGGAAAGCTTGTTGGTTTGGGAACCAGAAGAGTCAAATCCTGATTCAATCACTACTAGCTTTGTGTTCTTGGAAAAGTCACCTTAATTCACCAGCTCTAGTTTCTTCTGTACAGTAAAGAGGTTGATAAGATGATTCTCAGCCCTCTCACGGTTCTCATTGCATGATTCAGACTCATAGGTTCCTTTTCTTTTTTGTATCAGTCCATTCAATGTTTTACTTCCAGAACGCACCATGTTAATTTTATTCCTCTTTCATACCATATATGTGTTTTGCTTATCCACCCATCCATTCATTGATTCTCTAATTCTACTTTTATTGAACACATACTATCTTTCTGACAACAGTGATACAAAATTTACTGACATGATCAATGCTTTCAAGATCCAAAAGTCAAGAATAGAATACAACAGCGTACCTACGTGCTTGCTTCTCCAGCCTCACCTTATAGTGTTCTCTTTCTCTGCTAATGTATTTTAAGGTGCTTACCATGCTTTCTCCTCCCTTAGGATCTTGCACATTCTCCATCTCTTCCACTTCCCTGTCACTAAACTCCCATGCTTAAAAATATCTATTCATTTTAGGTCTAAAAGTTCTCCCTCCCTTGGGAAATAAACTCTCTTAATAGGCTTTCTGTCATGTATTCTTATTATACCCTATACTTCTAGCCTGAGATTCACTTACACTATAGTAATAACTTGATAAAACCATTTCGTATGTCCAAAATATGTCCAGAAAGAAAACTTTACTTCTGGAAAATATGAATGTACATGCATACCCACAGATTCTACAAAATTCTGATTTTCATTTCCATCTATCTTTTCATACAGAGTATAAGCCTCTGAATGTCTATCTCTGATGGGCATAAGGTCTCTTCTCTTTGGCTTGCTTTCCTACCTCTTTCTCCTTTTATTTTTTGTTTGTTCTGCCTGCCCCAGACTCTAACCTCTCCTTCAGTGATTCCACTTGTATCCCCAAGAAGCTGGAGGGACAGTTTTTAGGTTTCTACAACTTTGAAGGTTATTTTATACCTTTCAGAAACTTATGAGTAAACAGTCTGCAAGTCCAAAAAAAAAAAAAAAAAAAAACCCCAAAACAAAAAAGCCCTTTCTTTGCCTAACCTATCATAAAATAACTTCAGCGTGTTACTATGCTAATAAACATCTAGTTTTGCTGCTTCTATTGGTCAAATATCTCCTCCCAGGAAGATAATTAAAGGTGAAGGTCAGTACATTTGTCCTACTTTGCTTGGTTAGTGTCCTTTTCTTCTGCTAGACTATTAGTTTTCATCAGAACAGAGACCAACCTGTCTTAGTCATTGCTGTAGCTCAGTACCGGGGACATAATACAAATATTTGTTAAAGAAATGAGTGCGCAACCACCTCATCTTTGACAAGGCCTCTAACAACAATCACTGGGGAGAGGAGAACCTATTCAGTAAATGGGGCTGGGAACACTGGCTGACCACATGCAGAAGATTGAAACAGGACCCCTACCTATCACCATACACAAAAATTAACTCTAAATGGATCAAAGACCTAAACGTAAAACTTCAAACTATAAGAATCTTAGAAAATGCAGGAGACACCCTTATGGAAATTGGAACTGGCAACCAATTCCTGTTCAGAACCCTAAATGCCCATACCTTAAGAAATAAGATAGACAAGTGGGACCTCATGAAACTAACGAGCTTCTGCAAAGCACAAGAAACCATCAAGAGAGCAGGGAGACAGCCTACAGAATGGGAAAAAATATTTGCCAACTGTATATCTGACAAAGGCCTAACATCTGGATCCACAAGGAACTCAAACATGCTGAAAGGAAAAAAACAAACAGCCCCATTAAAAAGTGGGCTAAAGACATAAATAGACACTTCTCAAAAGAAGATATACTGGTAGCCAACAGACACACTAAAAAGTGCTCAGCCTCACTCATCATCAGAGAAATACAAATCAAAACCACATTAAGATTCCACCTAACCCCAGTGAGAATGGCCATCATTAATAAAACAAACAACAACATAAGCTGGCGAGGATGCAGAGAAAAGGGAATGCTTCTACACTGCTGGTGGGAATGCAAACTAGTGCAGCCTCTTTGGAAGACAGTGTGGTGATTTCTGAAAGAACTAGAAATTGATCTTCCACATGACCCAGCAATTCCCCTATTGGAAATATACCTGGAGGAACTCAAATAATTCTGCGAAAAAGATACCTGCACAGGTATGTTTGCTGCAGCTCTATTCACAATAGCAAAACCAAACGTGTTGCCCATCGAAGCTGGACTGGATTTTTAAAATGTGGTACATATACACAATGGAATACTATGCAGGCATAAAGAAGGACAAACATATGGACTTCACAGCAACTTGGATGGATTTAGAGTCGATCATACTCAGTGATCTGTCACAGAAACAAATAACAGAGTACCATATGTTCTCACTCATAAATGGACCTTGGACAATTATAATACTATAAGAAAGGGATTGGTAGTAGTGGGAAACTGTCAAGGGAGGGGGTTGGGTTGGCAGTTGACGGAAACTGCTAGGGGAGGGAGGGGCACACCTCATCAACAAGGGTACCTGCATAATGAACGTTTGTATACCTAACCCTGAATTTTACCCCCACATCTTTATAATAAAAAAAAGAAATTCATATCCAAAGGGATATCTGCTTCCCTTGTTTATTGCAGTACTATTCACAATAACCAAGATATGGAATCAACCTAAGTGTCCATCAACAGATGACTGGATAAAGAAAATGTGATATATATGCATAATGGAATATTATTCCGTCAAAAAAGAAGGAAATTCTTTCATTTGCAACTATGTAGATGAACCTAGAGAATATTATGTCAAGTGAAATAAGTCAGGCACAGAAAGACACATACCACAGGAGTTCATTTACATATGGAATAAAAAAGTTGAACTCATAGAAGTAGAGAGTAGAATGTTGGTTACCAGAAGCTTGGAATGGGGCAAGGGAGGGAATGGGGAGTTGTTGGTCAAAGGGTACAAAGTTTCAGATAGACAAGAGGACTACGTGTTCAGCTCTATCGTACAGCAGGGTGATTATTGTCAATAATAATGTATTATATATTTCAAACTAAGAGAGTAAATTTCAAATGTCTCACCACAAAAAATGACAAACAAGGGAGATGATAGATATGTTAATTAGCTCGATTTAATCATTCTACTTTGTATACATAGATCATCACATTATACCCCATAAATTATACAATTATAATTTGTTACTTAAAAATAATATTAATAAAACATAGCTTTTAAAAAATACTGTTTAGTTAAAAATGTTCTGAGTCCAGAGTTACTAATCATTGCCTTCCTCATTGATTTGCTTTTGCACTTTGCCCCAATGTTTAATTTAGTCCATTGAGATCTGCAAATTATCCCCCAGCTGCTATAAGACAAGGAACTATTTGATCCTTTTCAATCCAACTGGAGAAATGTACACTGAATAAAGTCTATATAAAGGGCTTCACTCAGGTAAGCATTTGATACATTTATTCCCTGAGTATCTTGAGTGACCTTTCTCCAGCAGCTGATCACATTAGCTTGATTTAAAATGAAATGTATTCTTTCTAAAGTTGGCACAAAAATCTAAGGGATGATATTTCTTCTCTTTTTTTAATAGTTTTTCTGTATTTGTTTTTCAATTATCTTCAAAGAACATATATTGCTCTTTTTTTTTTTTTTTTTTTTTTGAGTTGGAGTCTCACTTCGTCGCCCAGACTGGAGTGCAGTGGCCGCTCCCGGCCACCGCAGCCTCGACCCGCTGGGCTCCGGCGATCCTTCCGCCTCAGCCTTCCAAGTAGCTGGAACTACAGGCGCGCGCTACCATGCCCGGCTGATTTTTTGATTTA
>CAUYQG010139383.1:0-15395 GCA_963574415.1 Tarsius wallacei | reverse complement strand
CCACTGAGCAACATTGTATGGATTTGCACATTTCTGGCTTATCATCTGAAACAATTGACCTCAATGCCTCCTTCGCAAGGCTGAGCTCGGTGACTCAGTCTGTAATCCCAGCACTTTGGGAGGCCGAGGTGAGCGGATTGCCTGAACCCGTGGGTTCGAAACCAGCCCAGGCAACTTGGCGAGACCTTGTCTCTACAATAAATCAAAAAATTAGCTGGGTGTGGTAGTGCATGCTTGTTGTTCCAACTACTTGGAAGGCTGAGGCGGAAGGATCGCCAGAGCCCAGCAGGTCCAGGATGTGGTGACCCGGAGCATGCCACCACACTCCAGTCTGGGTGACAGAGTGAGACTCCAACTCACACACACACAAAAGAATATTGATGTTTATTTGAGCTGGCAATTCTATTTGTTTTATACTGTTATATACTGTTTGAGCAGAACATTAGTAGTACCTTTATTAACACTAAATTCAAATTCAACAGTGTAATTTATCTTAAAATTGCATTCACACTTTTTTCTGAAATTTGTGTAATCTAAATATACATTTAAAATGTATTTTTTTTATATCACCCATTCAGTCTTTCTTTTCCAGCAGTGCATGCATATGTTTGTGTGTTTACAGACACAGAGATTTTAATGAAGAAATATTCTAAGATTAAAGCTTTTAGCCAGGCTCGGTGGCTCAGCCTGTAATCCCGCGCTTTGGGAGGCTGAGGTGAGTGAATTGCCTGAGCCTGCGGGTTCGAGATCCACCTGGGCAACTTGGTGAGAACTCATCTCTACAATAAATCAAAAAAATTTAGCTGGGTGTGGTAGCGCACGCCTGTAGTTCCAGCTACTTGGAAGGCGGAGGCGGTAGGATCGCCGGAGCCCAGCAGGTTGAGGCTGTGGTGGCCGGGAGCCGCCACTGCACTCCAGTCTGGGTGACAGAGTGAGACTCCAACTCAAAAAAAAAAAAAGATTAAAGCTTTTATTGAGCTATTATTGCAGATATTATAAATAGGGTATATATTTAAGTGACGTAAGTATTTAACTTTTTAAAATTACATGATGATAAAAATTAAAATTTTATTAGAAATATATCTTTTAATGAAAGGAAGTTGTTTCAGAATTAGTTTGTATATCTGTGTATACACATTTATGATACAGGTTGCATCCATCATACTGTGATTTTTAGTTCTAGAGTTATTAACCTATTTGTATACAAGTAGACTAGTGTGAAGGGAGTTTAGCAGTCTTACTCAACTTCTGACTTCTGATTCACCTATTAAAAGTTACATAATGAGATTCCAAGATGGCCACCTGTGTGTAGCCAACCCGTAATCTCTCAGAGCAGAACAGGGAAGACAATAGCAGCTGCCATTTATCACAATGACTTGAGCAGGATTAGATAGCAGGCACACCTTACAACCTATAGCGGACTCTTGAGATACAGAGGGAACAAGGAAGAGTGAGAGAAGGCAGTCGTCCTTGAAGACAGGAGGGCCCATTTCCACCAGGTGCCACGCTCACATAGGATTTTAAGTCCTGCACTCTGCATGCCATAAATGGGGAGTGAGTGCTCCTGACATGGTCAGTGACAGCTCCCCCTTCCCCCAGCCATTCATGGGTCTTTAGTCCCATGTGGGAAGAGGCCTGGTTAGGACACAGCAGGTGTGCTTCCAGAGTCCACATGGAGCTGGGAACCCATCCGAGAGCACGGAATGCCCACTGCCAGTCAAACCCTGAGAGGGGCTCTCAGCCAACAGTGCTTGGCAGCCAGATCTCTGATCAGGAATGTTCCCTGACTGGTTGTACTCACTTGGTACCCACCACCAGCATCTGGCAGCTAGTCCAAACCAGGAAGTATCACCAGCCAGCCTCACCTACCCAAAGGGCATGTCCTGCTACAGCAGGAACTCTGTTGCTTTTAAGTATTGAGCATGGTCTTTGGCAGGGTGAGGGAGAATTGTGAAAGGCGCCAGGCAACCTGGTTTCCCAGTGGGAGTGCATCTGGGCTGTCATAGTGGTCGGGGGCCCAACCCCACTTCAGATCAAAGAGATTGTAACTGGGAATTGGAGGGCAGTTTGATCCACCTAGCTGTGGGAAAACATTGCAGGGAATGTCACTTTGAGTTCTGAGTTGTGGCTAGCAAGAATGAGTGAGTTGGAGTAACTACCCACCTGTCTCTCTCCAGGTGAACTATTTTGAATGACAGAAAAGGCCCTAGGACAACTAGATTGTGTTTAACTATATAACAACAAAACTAAAAAGTCATAATAAAAGATAAGAGTTCATCCTTAATGGTGAGAAAACAAACAAACAAACGAAAACCCACTGGCAATCCCCAAAGCCTTCTGCATTACATGCAGAAGCACCTCCCATTCGCCACGCAATGGCATCAAGCCAGAACAATCTGTCTCTGATGACAGACACAGAATTCAGACAATGGATGTTGAAAACAGTCAAGGAAAACCACAAAAAGTTAGAGGCAAAGACCACCCAAGTAACAAAAACAGTGCAAGGAAGAAAAGTAAATGAGCCTATATAAGAAAGGTACAATCTGAAATCTTGGAAATAAAGACTTACTTCCTGGAATTTCAAAATTCCATGACAGGCCTAGGGAGCAGAAACAACCAGACAGAGGAAAGAATCTCAGAGCTTGAAGATCAAAATATTGAGCTAACCCAGTCTGATGGCAATAAGAAGAAAAGCCTCAAAAATGAGCAAAACCTATGAGAGGTGTCATAGTATGTAAAGAGATTAAATCTAAAATTGATTGGCTTCCCCAAAACAGAAGAGGAAACTGAAAATACCCTGCAACAAGGATTCCAAGAGATTATCCAAGAAAATTTCTCCTATCTCACTAAAGAGATGACCTTCCAAATGAAAGAAAGTCAGAGAAATCTTGAAAGGTATTACATGAGAAGACCATTCCCAGGACACATAATAATCCATCTGTATAAGATAAGCATGAAAGAAAAATCCCTAAAGGTAGCTAGAGATAAGGGTCAGAACCTACCAAGGAAGACACATCAGAATTGCAGAAGACTTCTCAGTAGATACCCTACAAACTAGAAGAGACTGGAGTCCCATCCTTAACATTCTTAAAGATAAGCAATTCAAGCCAATTTCCTACCCTGCCAAGCTAAGCTTCATTAGTGATGGAGAATTAAAATCCTTCCCAGACATTCAATCCCTAAGAGAAAACACCACCTCCAGACCAGTCCTTTAGGAGATGCTTAAGAAAATTCTGAGCACAGAAACAAAATAATGGTTTTACACATCACAAAAGTACAGGCAAACACAGAGTTAACAGAGCATATAGTTCATTCACAAAACCTAAAAAAAATTTTTTTAAACAAGAAAAAAAAGGAAGCAAAGTAACCTCTTAAGAGCATTATGATAGGGAAAAACTCTTACATGTCAATAATTACCTTGAATGTGAATGGACTGAAAGCATCACTAAAAATACAGAGTAGCAAACTGAATAAAGAAACTTGATCCAGCATTCTGCTACCTCCAGGAAACCTATCTCATTGTAAAAGACATCTACAGGCTCAAAGTAAGGGGCTGGAAAAAGATTTTCCAGGCAAATGGAAAACAAGAAAGAGTAGAGGAAGCTGTTCTTACATCAGACAAAACAGACTTCAAACAAAGAAATGGTAAAAGGACATGGAAAGACACTACATAAGGATAAAAGCCTCAATATACCATCAAGAAATATCCATCTTAAATATATTTGCACCCTTACAAAAGTACATGGATTTTTAAAACAATATTTGCATGAACCAAGAAAAGACATATATACCAATACAATACTAATCAGAGACAAACAAACAAAAACAAAGCAACAATAACAAAAAGCAAGAAGATCCAGAAACTTAATTTGACTCTTGACCAATAGGACCTAACAGACATCTATAGAACACTGCATCCAACAACCACAAAGTAAACATTTTTTTCATTGGCAAATGGAACATACTCCAAGATTGATCACATTCTTGGGTATAAATCAGGCATGAACAAATTTCAAAAGGTTGAAATAATAACAAGCATTTTCTCAGAAAATGGTGGAATAAAAATAAATATCATCACCAACAAAATCTCCCAAAACACACAAGTACAAGGAAATAAACAACATGCTGCTAAATGACTTTTGGATCAACACAGAAATCAAAACAAAAATGAAAAGATTCCTGGAAACAAATGAAAACAAAGGTATAACATATCAAAACTTCCAGGATACCATTAAATTAGTTTTGAAAGTACATGTATATATCAATAAAATAGAGGGTTTGCAAATAGACAGCATAGCATCACACCTGTGGGAGATGAAAAGGTAAGAACAATTAAATTCTAATTTTAGTGTAAAAATCCAGATTACTAAGAGAAAGTCACAATTGCAGGAAATAAAAACCAAAACATCATAAAAAGGATCAACAAGACAAAAACTGGTTCTTTGAAAGAATAAATATAATTAACAGACCCATGGCAAGACTGACTAAAAAGAAAGTCCAAATATATGCATTTGTAAATATAAAAGGCAATGTCACAACTGACCCCCCAAGAGGTTCAAAAGAGTATGAGAAATTGCTATGAATATATATACATATATATATATATATATATGCAAGTATATATGCATATATATATATATATATATGCAAGTAAACTAGACAATCTAGAAGAAATGGAGGAATTCCTGGAAAAATCTCCCAAGGTTTAAACAAGAAGAAATTGAAATCCTAAACAGGCCAATAAAATTCCATGAAATCAATCAGTTATAAGAAAACTCCCTGCCAGAAAAGACCTGAATCAGATGATTTCTCAGGTGAATTCTACAAGACATACAAAGAAGAGTTGATACCAATCTTACAGAAAGTTATCCAGGCAATTGGGAAGGAAGAAATTTTCCCTAGCTTAATCTATGAAGCTAATATCATTCTGATACCCCAAATTGACACATATGCAACAAAAAAAGAGAATTGCAGGTCAATTTCCCTAATGAATGTAGGTGAAAAAGTTGTAAACAAGATTCTAGCAAATTGTATTCGACAACACACTTCAAGGATCATCCATCGTGGCCAGGTGAGCTTCATTCCCAAGATACAGACTGGTTCAACCTTTGCAAGTCTGTAAACATAATTCAGCACATTAACAGATTAAAACCAAGAATCACTTTATTATCTCATTAAATGCAGAAAAACCATTTGATAAAATACAGCATCCATTCTTGATAAAAACCCTTAAACACCTCGGCATTGAAGAAACATTCCTCAAAACAGTGAGAGCAACCCATGACAAACCTGCAGCCAACATTGTGCTTAATGGGCAGAAACTGGAAGCAGTCCCTCAAAGAACTGGAAAAAGACAAGGATGCCTACTCTCATCCCACCTATTCAACATAGTACTGGAAGTCCTAGTCAGTGCAATCAGTCAGGAGAAGGAAATGAGTATGCAAGTAAGAAAAGAAGAAGTTAAGCTTTCACTCTTTGTGAACAATTTCATTCTATACCTAGAAAATTCCAGGGAGTCTGTCAAATACTTCTTTGCACTGATAAACAACTTGGGTAAAGATTCAGGGTACAAAACCAACAAGCAAAAGACAGTTGCATTTCTATACACCAACAACCAGCAGGCTGAGAAATGTAAAAAACATAATTCCATTCAAGATAGTCCCCGCAAAATGAAACCATTTGGCATCCACATAACTAAAGGAGTGAAAGATCTCTACAATGATAATTTTTTTAATGTTGCTCAAAGAAATCAAGGATGATACAAATAGAAAAAGCATCCCATGCTATGGATTGAAGAAAACAGTACTGTCAAGATGCTTGTTCTACCCAAGGCAATTTAAAGATTCAGTGCAATCCTTATCAAATTGCCAACATCATTTTCCACAGACCTAGAAAAGACAATACAGAGATTAATTTGGAAGAAAAAAGAGCACAAATAGCTAAAGCATTTCTCAGCAAAGGGAACAAAGCTGGAGGCATCACAACTCCAAACTTTAAACTTTATTATAAGGCTACAGTAACCAAGACAGTATGGTATTAGTACAGTATGGTATTTGTATATACACACAGACCAATAGAACAGGACAGAGAATCTAGTAATAACAACACAGTTTCTCAACCTATCCATCTTCATCAAAGACATTAATAACAAACATTGGGAAAAGAAAACCATATTTAGCAAGTGGTGCTGGGAAATCTGACTGGTCACATGCAGAACATAAAACTGGACCCTTATCTATGACCATATCCAAAAATTAACTCAAATTGGATCAAGGACTTAAATATAAAACCTCAGATTATAAGAATCTTACAATAAAACATAAGGAACAACCTCCTGACCATTGGAGTAGAAAATAAATTTATAGCCAAGTCCTCAAAAGCACATGCAACAAAAGTTAAGATAGACAGGTGGGACTTCATTAGATTGAAAAGCTTTTGCACAGCCAAAGAAACCATCAAGAGAATAAAGAGACAACCCATGGAACAGGAAAAAGTATTTTCAATTATGCATCTGACAGAGGTCTAACGTCCAGGATCTACAAAAAAACTTCTCAAACAACTTCAAACAAATAAACAAAAACATTTTAAAATGGCAAAAATGGACAAAGGCCATGAACAGGTACTTTTTAAAAATTTTTTATATTGGAGCTGGAGTCTCACTCTATCGCTGAGGCTGGAGTACAGTGGCACCCACAACCTTGACCTGCTGGACTCAGGCAATCCTTCCACCTCAGCCTTCCAAGTAGCTGGAACTACAGATGCATGCCACATGCCCAACTAGTTTTTGTGATTTATTATAGAGACTAGATCTCATCAAGTTGCCCAGACTGGTCTTGAACACCTGGGTTCAGGCAATCTTCTCATTAAAATCAAGAATCACATGATTATCTCATTAAATGCAGGAAAACCATTTGATAAAGTACAGCATCTCTTTTTGATAATAATGCCCAAACACCTAGGCCAATGCTTCAATAAGAAACATTCCTCAAAACAATAAGAGCAATCTATGACAAACCTGAAGCCAACATTGTGCTTAATGGGCAGAAACTGCAAGCAGTCCCTCAAAGAACTGGAACAAGACAAGGATGCCCACTCTCGCTCCATCTATTCAACATAGTACTGGAAGTCCTAGCCAGAGCAATCAGTCAGAAGAAGAAAATCTGGGGTATCCAAGTAGCAAAAAAGGAAGTTATCCCTCTTCATAAATGATATCCACTTCTATACCTAGAAAACCCCAGAAAGTCTGTTGAAAACCTCCTTGCACTAAAAATCAACCTCAGTAAAGACTCAGGAAACAAAATCAACAAGCCTTTCAAAGGGCTGGGATTACAGGCTAAGCCTCCATTCCAGGCCCAAGCATTTCTTAAAAAGATGACATACAAGTAGCCAAGAAATACATGGAAAAAAAAATGCTCAGCCTCACTAATCATCAGGAAAGGTAAAAACAAAACAAAACAAACAAACAAAAAACCTACAATGAGATATCACCTAACACTGGTAGGGATGGCTGTCATTAATAAGCCAGAAAGCAACAGGTGCCGGTGTGGCTACAGAGAAAAGGGGACACTACTGCACTATTGCTGGGATGTGGTAAGCTCGTTCAACCTCTATTTAAAGCAGTATGGTGATTTCTCAACTAAGAATTGAGCTTCCATATTATCCAGCAATCTCTCTTCTGGGAATATACCCAGAGGAACATAAATCACTCTACCAAAAAGACACCTGCACACACATGTTTATTGCAGCACTATTCACAATAGAAAAAACATGGAACTAACCCAGATGCCCATCAAAAGTGAACTGGATTAAAAAATTGTAATACATACACTCGATGGAATATTATACAGTCATAAAGAGGAACAAAAGCGTGGCTTTCACGGCAACTTGGATGCAGGTGGAGACCATCACACTATGTAAACTATCAAAGAAACCAATAACTGAATACCATATGTTCTCACTCATAAGTGGGCCCTGATCATTGGTCACACTCGCTCATGAGTGGGATCGGCAGATGCTGGACACAGCTAGAGAAAAGAAGAAGGAATGAGGAAGGAACAACATACCAGCTACCTCATCCACTATCAGGGGGAGGGAAGGCCTAGGGGTGCTCAGTCTTCACCTGCGTGCAACCTACTTATGCGGTAACTTCCCACATGTACCCTACAACTCTAAAATAAAAATTTTAAAAGGTTACATAGTGACTTGTTTCTAAAATTTATTTTCAAACAGAAGTTATTATTAATTTATGTTGTAATGCCATAAAATAATTGGTCTTGAAGCATATAACTTTGTTTACATCTATATAAACTAGAAACTATTCAACATTTAATAGTAAAATAAAATTAAAATTTCCCCAAATTTGTATATTTTATAATGTACTTAAAGTACTTGTGGGATATTCTTTTGAATAACACAAATCAAATATAAGATAATTAAATGTAATTTTGTCTGTGGAGTTAATTTTGAAAAACAGCATGTTAGTCTCAGGATATTTTTGTTAGATGTTTTATAAAGTACAGCATCACTTCATAATCTCTATTATATTATATTTATGTTATTTTCAACAATTCTTTCTTGCTAATGGCATACTCTATTGAGAATGGCTAAAAAGATGTTACTTTAAATAAAAGGCAAAAAAACCCTGATTTTTAAAATACATCATTTTTCTCTAGTTTTTAATTTTCTTCATTTTGAAAATTGAAATGGACATACCTCTCTGGTCCTTACTAAATCATTCTGATCCAAACATAATTTCCTGTTTCTGTACTAAACAATATTGCAACCAGGAAGAAATGAATTAACTACTTTTCTGTTTCTTTTTTTTAAATTTTTTAAATTTTTTTTGAGTTGGAGTCTTACTCTGTCACCCAGACTGGAGTGCAGTGGCCGCTCCCGGCCACTGCAATCTCGACCTGCTGGGCTCCTGCGATCCTTCCACCTCACCCTTCCGTGTAGCCGGAATTACAGGCATGCACTACCACGCCCGGCTGATTTTTTGATTTATTGTAGAGATGAGGTCTCGCCAAGTTGCCCAGGTGGGTCTGGAACCCGCCGGCTCAGGCTATCCACTCACCTCAGCCTCCCAAAGCACGGGATTACAGGCTGAGCCACCGAGCCCGGCTGAATTAACTGCTTTTTTTCAAGGAAAATTGCTTCTGGAATGTAAGAGTGTGAGCCAATGAAAATGGTTTACACATTAATATGGTGAGTTTGAACTTAAGTTTTGGCTCCAAGACCCTCTCATCTTTTTTTTTCTTTTTTTTTTTAATTTATTTTTGATTTTTTTTTTTGAGTTGGAGTCTCACTCTCACCCAGACTGGAGTGCAGTGGCCGCTCCCGGCCACTGCAACCTCGACCTGCTGGGCTCCTGCGATCCTTCCACCTCAGCCTTCCGTGTAGCCGGAATTACAGGAATGCGCTACCACACCCGGCTGATTTTTTGATTTCTTGTAGAGATGAGGTCTCCCCAAGTTGCCCAGGCATATCTCGAACCTGCGGGCTCAGGCAATCCACTCACCTCAGCCTCCCAAAGCGCGGGATTACAGGCTGAGCCACCGAGCCCGGCTAGCACCCTCTCATCTTGTGCTCATTTTTACAAAGCTAGTATTGCGTACATTCTACCCATTCTTAGTCAGTTCTCTACCTACTGAATCTGTCTTACAGTTATCCAGATAAAACCCTATATATATTCTCTACTCATTTTCCCTTTTTAACATACTGTTAATACTATGTAGAAGGGGGTTCCCTCATAATGCTATAAATATAGTAACTTTATTTTGCTTGATTATCATTTTTGTGGTTGTATTTTTTGAGAAATAGTAGATGAGAATGTTGTCAAGATTCATCAAAATTATTTCTCTGGCATAGTTTGAGATTTCCAAACTGCAAAAGTATGCTCGTCTGAGACCCTCTGAGCTCTCTATTGTATGCAGTTAGTTGCATTGCATCTAAGCTCCAACTACTTTTAACTGAACTAAGAATGTTACATTATTCGTAGAAATGAAGAATCCTTTCTATGTCTTTTTTTGCTTATCAGATTAGGTACAATAACTTTTATCTTTGATTAAAAACCTGCCTCTTATTAACAACAGTGCTGTTTATCTTTGTATACCTGTCTTCCTCATTATTTGTTGCAAGCCTAAAATAGGAAGTTCTTAGGGAATGAGACGGTAATAAATCCAATAAATCCAACCTCCAAATGGCCCTGAGTGCTGTTGAGCTCTGCAGGTTTCCTCTAACTGACATAGTATGTGCTTTTATCAGGATCATCTATTAAAACATTAAGAAAAATTTTCTTAGACTTGTTTTGTTTTGCCTGTGAGAATACGGTGCAATGAGAGATTTTCCTTTCAAACCTTCTGCCTCTATATATTTCAGTTTGTTGAATCTTTAATTAGAGATAGCCAACTATTAGGTTATTAGCCTGACACATAACAGGACTCAGGATCACAGTTGACTGACTTTTGCTAGACTCTCATGTTTTTTTAGTCTCTGTCCATAACACTGCAAACCAGGCTGTTGCTTTATACATATAGAGTTGGATACCAAGGGTGATATCCAAGGGGAATGTGTTCCAGGATCCTCATGGATGTCAAAATCCAGGGATGCTCAAGTTCTTTATATAAAATGCAGTAATATTTGCTTGTAACCTGCACACATTCTCCCGTATACTTTGACTCATCTCTAGATTACTTAAAATACATAATACAATGAAAATGCTTTGTAAATAGTTACATATTTGTATGTCTCAATAGCTGCATTAATTTTTGTTTGTATTATATTATTGTTGTATTGTTATTTTTTATTTTTTAAAAATATTTTCAGTTTGAGGTTGATTATACAAAAGCAGAACCCATGGATATGGAGAGCTGACTGTATTTACTATAACTACTGTACTTGTTTCTCTTAATGGCATAACTTCAAAAATCAAATGGAAAAGAGAAATTGGAAATAATCTAAAGATGATCTCAGAAACCCTACATTGCTTCCCTCAAAAATTATGTTTAGAAAATAGCAAGGCAGTAAATATTAGGCATGGAATTTGGGAGGCTTTCTCTTTCCACGGTATTTTCTATGAAAATAGTTTAAACTATATTTCTGTTCCGCAATCAAAAGAAAGATAGACCTATTTGATACTTCAGAGATAGTCTAGTTACCACCTTTAGGCAATATGATAGAGTATATTGTAAGTCATAACTGACATAGTTGTCTTCTTACATTTTGGTATCATCTTAACACAGAAATGGGGGATTTAGTGTGCAAGCTAAAAGTGACATTGGACTCCTTGACTGATATATCACATTCCTTGGGCAGCCATAACATAGTACAACAAACTGGGTGGTTTAAAACTGCAGAAATGCACTCTTTCACAGGTCTAGAGTCAAGAAGCACTAAATCAGGTGTTGGCAAAACCATGCTCTCTCCAAAGGCTCTCGGGGAGAATCTTTCCTTGCTTCCTTCTAACTTTTGATGGCTCCTAGCAATTCTTGGCATTTCTTGGCTTGTAGCTGTGTCATTTCAATCTCTTGAGTTTTACACATTCTTCTTCCCTCCTATGTTCTCTCCTCTTCTTAAAAGGACACCAGTCATGGCTTCAGGACCAACCCTAATCCAGTATAATCTCATCTTAACTTGATTACACCTGTGAAGGATCTATTTATAAATAGGTCCACATTCATAGACACTAGGGCTTAGAAATTAAACATATCTTTTGTTATATTTAATTGGAGCACAATTTAACATGCCTCAACAGATATTTAACTACTCATTGAGCATTTGGGGTGAGACATAGAACAAATCAGATTTTTTTTCCAAACTAATGAATTCGCAGTGATATAAAACAATTACATTCATTTACCCAATTCATTAAAGCACCTGGGAAAGAGCCTTTTGAGATCCTATAGATACTATGAGAACAATGAATGTTCTTTTAGATGGAACAAAATGCCTATTTAACATTTAAACCTTCAAGACAAACTTAGAGAAAAAAATTCCAGGTGTAACTGTGTGACTACTCTTTACAGCAAGTGAATATAAAAGTTGCAGAAATAAACCAACACCACACAAATGAGAACAAGCAGGCAATTATTCAGACTTTGTTATAACAAGGGAGTCAGCCACACTTATTTGTATTTGACAGAGACTCAAAGACAAACAGAGAAATAAACTTTTAAAAGTGAAAATAGATAGAAGCTTCAATTCTAAATAGAGGTTGTTGGCATGGAAGTTGAGCTAATTAGAAGGACATGCTTATGTATTTAGGTTGTACAGTTGATCTGCAGTGAAAGCAAAAACAAATAAGCAAATTAGGAAAACTGACAATCATTAACCAAGTCCTGACCATTCTAGGCTGATTGCTGCAGAGGTTGTAGTTTGGCTAACATGACTAGTTCTTGGAGGAGAAGTAGGTCAGGGTTCTATTTTTATATATGGTCTGGTCATGAGCTTTTGTTTATATTCAATATCTTCAACTGGACACAAAGGTCAAAATAAACCATTTCAGGACTCCAAAACAGAAAAAAATGAGAATACTGTAGTAATTAAAATTTGCGGTAGCTGTGGGAAGAACAGAAGGAGTCCAAAGCCTTCATGCCTGGGGGTGCTCTGATTTCACAGCTCTCAGTTTTCTTGGTAGGAGTAGCATTTCTAGCTATGTGAAAAACTGGAGGATTTGTTGTCTGAAGACGTGGGATCTATGTGTGTGGGACAGGGATTGGGGAGAGCTGTGGATCTATCAGTTACAAGTGACACATTCAGTAATAAATGAAGTGGAGAAACCCACGTTGCCACAGTTCTGATTGTGGGAAATGAAGAATGAGTAAGATATTTAACAGGAAGATTATGATAATGACTGCAAGCTCTTTACACATCCCTGGCCATGTGGGGAAACTAGAGACGTCTCCATGGAAAGCAATAGCAAAAGAAGAGTTGAGAACTGACTGAGATTTGAAAGTGTGCCCCCAAATTACATGCTGATATATCAACAAAAGGTGGACTCTTCATAGGCTTGATGTGTAAAATATGTCTTGACAATAACTCAACAAATAGGAATTTCATTAGATAGACTGAAATAAAAAGAAATGAAAATTTTTAAATAAGAAGATGCAATAACTGAATCAAGTATTTACTAATTGGGATCAATTGCATATTGGAAATCACAGGAAAAAAAATCAATGAATCTGAAGGAATATCAATACAAATTAACCTGTTTAAAAAACTCAAAGAGAAATAAGTTGAAGAAAAATGAACAGCGACCCACAGGTTTATTACAAGGTCACCAATGAACGTATAATAAAAGTCTCAAAAGGAGACAGGATAGAAATTGGGGCAGAAAAACATAAAAAGAAAAATTATCACTGAAAACTTTCTGCATTTGATGAAAAATATTAATTTAAAGATTCAAGAAACGTAATGACATTCAAGTAAAAGAAACACAAAAAGGACCAATCTCCCCCAAGCAGGGTTACTTAGTTGCCTGGCACATTTATTACAAATTGTACAAAGCCTTGTTGCTTAATCAGACACTTCACTGTTCATATCTCCTATACCCCTGAGGAAAGGCTAATGGCAAATAATATAGTAAACCAGAGCATCAAAATCTAGAATGTGCTACCATGGCTTGACAAGAAGGGGCCTACTGAGACATCTTTCTGCACAGGAACATTGTTTGGGAAACTTGTTCTATTCTCTAATCATAGAGAATGAATGTTAATATAAATCGAGTTTAGAATAGACAGATTACAGGTGATATATATTTGGAGGCTGTTTCAGTTTTGCTCATTTCACAGGAAAGTGACACCACTTAAACTGAACTGCTAAATATTTTGCTTTATGTTTTCTGAAGATCTCTATTCTAGAAATATCATAATCTGGCATCCAGCCACTCTTGTTGATTGGGCCTAAACATTTCTGTAGTATTTAGAAACTACATAAGGGTACCATAAACAAAGACACATTATTAGAAATGGAAACAGAGAGATAGGACAATTTACTAAAGACTTGACTTGTATGCTTATTGAGGCTGAGAAGCCCAAGTTCTAGTCTAAAGCTGTTTCTGAGGCAGAAAACTGATTAATTGATCTCAAAGACAGCCTGGAAGAGAATTTTTTCTTACTCATCTTTCTCATTTAATTCACATCTTTAAGGGTTTAGCTGAAGCACCCATATTGGAGAAAGGGATCTTCTAATTCAGTCTATTAACTCAAATGCTCTTATTGTTCAGAAACACCCTCAACAGACACACCAATAATGTTTTGCCAAATATCTAGGCACTCTGTGGCCCATTTAAACTGGCACATAAAATTAATCTTCATGGGGGCTGACTGTTCCCAGATGGATGTTTGGCAACATCTGTGACCTCTACCAACTGTAAGTCATTGGTGTTCTTTTTCTCATTGTGACAACTGGTGGACTGATCAAACTCTGAGCTTGACAGAGCTTTAGGGCATCTAGGTCTTGGACTTTGTATGAAATGCTTACACAATAATGTGTATGCTCTCTTTTAGATCCAGACCTAGGCCCCATTTGACATATCAGCCTAGAAGTGTAATTATTTTGCTTTTCCTGAGTTTATTCTTGTGGCTTTGCTTCATTCACTTTATTTATGTGCTGACTCTCCAGACTTCTGATTCACCCTCCTTCCCACATCAGTCAGGATTATCTCTGGTGGCATTATGAACTAGGATATAAAAGAAAGGCCACAAACCATGGGCTACGGAGAAGCTCCAGAAAGCCACAGTCTCTAAGTCAGCAGTCTACAGTTCCCCTATTGGGAATATACCTGGAAGAACTTAAATCATTCTGCAAAAAAGATACCTGTACATGCATGTTTATTCCATCACTATTCACAATAGCAACAACATGGAACCAACCATGCTGCCCATTGAAGCTGGACTGGAGTAACAAAAAAATGTGGTACATATACACAATGGAATATTATGCAGCCATAAAGAAGGACAAACTTATGGACTTCCCAGCAACTTGGGTGGATTTAGAGTCTATCATACTCAATGATCTATCACAAAAACAAAGAGAGCACTATATGTTCTCACTCATAAATGGACCCTGAACAATTATCATAACACTACAAGAAAGGGATTGGCAGTAGTGGGAAACTGCCAGAGGAGAGGATGGGATTGGCAGTTGAGGGAAACTGCCAGGGGAGGGAGGAGCACACCTCATCAACAAGGGTACCTGCATAATCAATATTTGTTTTTGTTTTTTGTTTTTTGTTTTTTTTTGAGTTGGAGTCTCACTCTGTCACCCAGACTGGAGTGCAGTGGCTGCTCCCGGCCACCACAGCCTCGACCTGCTGGGCTCTGGCGATCCTTCCGCAGCCTTCCAAGTAGCTGGAACTACAGGCGTGCGCTACCACGCCCGGCTGATTTTTTGATTTA
>CAUYQG010139381.1:0-23009 GCA_963574415.1 Tarsius wallacei | reverse complement strand
CAGTATTATAGACTCTAGTTCCATCCAGGTTGCTGCAAAATTCATGATTTTGTTCTTTTTTATGGCTGCGTAGTATTCCATTGTGTATATGTACCACATTTTTTTAATCCAGTCCTCTTTTGATGGACAGCATGGTTGCTTCCAGGTTTTTGCTATTGTGAACAATGCTGCGATAAACATACGTGTGCAGGTAACTTTTTTATAGTGATTTGAGTTCTTCAGGGTATATTCCCAGTAGGGGGATCGCAGGGTCATATGGGAGGTTGATATTTAGAGCTTTTAGGAGTCACCACACTGCTTTCCACAGAGGTTGGTCTAGTTTACACTCCCACCAACAGTGTAGAAGTGTTCCCTTTTCGCCACACCCTCTCCAGCAACTGTTATTTTTTTGAGTTATTGGTAATTGCCATTCTGACTGGAGTTAGGTGGTATCTCAGAGTGGTTTTGATTTGCATGTCCCTAATGATTAGTGAAGTTGAGCATTTCTTCATGTGCCTGTTGGCTGCTAGGATGTCTTCCTTTGAGAAGTGTCTGTTCTGTTTTTCAGGGAAGATGGGGTTGCTTTTGCTTCACTTGTGCAATCTCCTGTTCTTCCTTATGAGGGTCCTCTGGTTTTGTTCACTTTTGAGGTTGAAGTGTGGGCTGCGGGCTGTACTTTTTGCAGTTTTGAGGCTTAATTGAGGGGGAAGCTGTGATTCAGAATCTATATGCTGATTCCAGCATCCGCCTACTGGTGTATGAGCCCACTGGAACCTATTTCCCACCATCTTACAATCTTTCTGTGCATCGGAATATAGGTTTGGAACAAAAGGAGGTACAAAAGAGAAAAGTAATGGAGGAAGGGGGGGTCAATAGGAAGTTAGAAAGAGAGAAGAGTGAGTGGGAAAACAGACATACATACCAACTAACAGGTGAAAAAGAGACACAAAGCCGGAGAGAAATGAATAAAAACACACAAGGAAAATTCCTAAAGAATACTGGTAGGTATACAAAGTCAGACCAAAATAATCATGTCTTTTGATGCGTTTTGCCTAACACAAACAGATAGTGTAAGTCAATAAGCAAACAGAAATGAGCAAAACAAACAGTCAATGTGATAAAATCAAAAGTCAAAGTAAGAAATCAGACCAGCTCTGGGATCTTTCCTGAATGTCTAACGTCTGTTCATCTCTGCTCTCTGGCCTTTCCCCTTATTTTCATTGCAGACAGCTACGTTTACTGCAGCTTGGGTTTCTTCTTTTGGTCTGCTGCCTGGGAAGTCTGTTATACTTAGTTCCCTTTGTCTGCTTCAGCATAGGGGAGTGGCTTTTTCTTCTGTTTAGCCACGTTACCTTGGGAACCGAGGTGGAGGCTGCTGGTAGGTGGGTGGGGCAATGCAAGCCTATGCCTGGATAATGGCCGAGGTGGCAGTTTCACTTTCGCAGATCCTTTCTCTCCGCTCTTTGGGTCCCTGGGCAATCCACTATGAGGGACTGTGGTGGTGTGGGAGGCACCAGGGATCAGCTGCACAGCTGGGCGTTGTATCCGGGGTACTACCAGTGGCCTGGGGTGGAGGGGGGGCTCGGGAGTTCCCTTCTCTGGAGCTGAGAGCCTCCAATCAGCACCTCCTAATAATAAGCTGTTCCTTTACCCAGAGCTCCAGAGCTCCAGAGCTCCAAAACTCCAAAGGGCAGGCAGTGAGCGGCGAAAATGTCCCTGGATTGCTCGCAGTGTATTTCAGCCAAAAATGGAATCAGTTTCTCTGAGGGGTGGGTGCCCAGTGCCTCCCAGGGTGACCAGCGGCTTGATTTGGCGAGATGATGTAGCCAGGGAGGGAGCCGAGACTCAGGACTTGCCGCGCACGAGGCACCAGCCGGGCCACAATATCTGGCCCTGCGTGGGACCGAGGGTCCCCGGGCCTCAGACCAATGCGGCTGACGGTGGGCAGGGGGGTGGGGGAAGGAAAGCAAGAGTCTTTCTGGGAACTCACATTTGGAGAATCTCACAATTCCACCTCTGCCATCGCCATCTTCCTTTAATGTACTTTATGACAGCTACAAGAGAAGGTAGTGGGAAAAGCACTCACTAGAAGAAAAAAAACAAAGCCAATACTGGCCAAGCCTGCTGACTGCAGACATCTGTTCCTTAGACTTGGGTGCACAATACAACTCACCACCATATCTTTTTCACAGAATCCTCTTCCATTGTCCCCCCAAACCTATTAGTCAACTTAGTTCATGATGCTGCAAAATAAAACCATCATCAAGAGAAGAGCACTCAATATGTCTTACAATGTTGAATTTTGTAAAAATATGACAAGGAAAAGAACACATAGATAGAACATTTAAAAACAGTCTATATTCTACATACACACTAATGAATGACATAAATGAGGTGATAAGACATGAAACAAATTGGGAACTTATTTTAAGCTGATTCTCTTCAGCTACAGAATTCACAGCAATTTCTGGACTATCAGCCTACCTTAAAAATATTGTGTTGTCTGTTCTGTTAATACAAAATGAGTGTCAACTTGTTTCTCACAGAGATTTTTAAAAATCTGCATGAATCTCTTGTTTCCTGCACTCTCACCTTGCCTGTTTTCTGTTCTCCACTAATATCTTCTTCTTTCTCTATTGTTCTCTACACTTTGCTTGACCATCAACCCAAGCATTGCAGACAGAGAATCCTAGATACCCAAGATTTTACAGTGGCTGTTTGCAAAGTGGGGGAGGCTCCAGTAACTGCCACACTGTGGAAGCGAATGCCTCTCAAGTATAAAGAGCAAGATGGTAGGGTGTCTGCATAGCCCAGGGAGCTAGAGGTAGAAAATTATGTCCAAAAGAATAGTGGCCAAAGGCCAGAAAAGAAAGGTATTCAGTCAGCTGTCTTCTACCACTCTAGTGTTTGCTTCTAGAGGGGAGAGTACATTTTTTTAAACATGTTTAAAACACACTGGAAAGAAGACTCTTGCTCTGGAAGCTGATAGAAAGTAACACTCATTATTGGAAGAACACAAGACCAAGGCTTCAGAAACAATGCCTAAATCAGGGTAGAGAAAGGAGAGAAGAGACATTGAACACAAGCTGGCTTAGCTCGGCCCAGTCCAAGGAAGACAAGATTCAAAAAGAAGAAACTAAAAAAGCCTAGGACCAGACATCATTTCCTACAACGTGCACTCATTGAACTTCACCCTGTTCTACAACCAGTTACAAAAAGAGCTCTTTAATCCCTTCCTTTGTTCCTTAAAAGCTGCAATAAATTCACTCATCAGACCTCCACTGACACGGTTTCAAAGTAAATGTAATTGCTCCACCTCGATGTCGCTTTCCTTCTTCCTCAAGAATATTAACTGAATATATAACATATATATATATGAATGTAATATAAAATATAACAAACATATAAGTAATGCTTCCCCAGAGCTTAGCCACTTGGGAGTTGTTATACCTTTCCTACCATCTCTTTCCAACCAATCCTGTCATCTTTTGGGAATCTGACATCCCTATTGGCTATCTCATAGCTTCAACTGCCTTCTTGGTGACATCATTCTCCCACCAAACCTACCCCCACCTGGTAGAATCTTGGGGTTACCATGGAGTTATCTGTAAATACATTTGGATCATTGCAAGAGACCAGTGACCAGTGCAACCAGTGACTTTCCTACTGGATACATGCGCTCTTTGGCTTCAGCCACAAACACAACCTAACTGCACATCCCTTATATCTACAATTGATGTTCCTCTTCTCTGACCATGTTAGGTAAGAAAAGAAATTTTTAAAGTTTTTATTAGATTTCTATCCTTCCAAATTCAGTAGTAGAGTCAAAAGTGCTTGGACCAATGAGGGCAAGTCTTGAACTATAAATCTAGAGAGTTAATTTCAGTTTTGGCTTTGACATTAGCTGTGTGACTTTGAGTAAATCATTTACATTGCTTTGTGAGACAAAATCTGTTTCCTCATCTGTTACATAAAGATAATGATTCATGTTAACATCTAATCCCTTTCCTTTCTAACCTTGAGTTTTAAGGGACATATATATAAACAATGAAATCAGAGACTTTTTAAGAATTTTTTTTTTCAACAGAAACAGAAGAAACCTAGGTGGTGTAGAAAACTAACAATAAGTCCCAAGTTGTTTCATCAGTTATACTCTGGGTCAAGTAATAGTTTAAAATAAGTGATTTTCAAAAAGTAATATTCACAAGTTTTTGCACTTTCTATTTAAACTAGGTCAAAAAAGAAAATAGAGAGAATAGAGAATACTGGATTATAAGTCTTCTGATATTCTGGATTAAAGACGTTTGGAACAGCTTCATTAAGCACCAGCCAACAGGAACTGACATGGGGGAAAAATACAAAATGAGGGAAATAAGAATATAAGAAGGAAAGAGACAGAGGTGTATCCAAGGAAAAAACAGTTTGTTTGGGACAGAATGTTGAAGAGAACCAAATATTTTAAATTAAAGCAGAAACAGCAATGAGTGGAAACCTAATCAGAGAAAGGGAAAATGGCATTGGTTTTAGCAGATGCTTAGATTAATGGACTAGGAAGGAAACTAAGGCTAGAATAGAGTATCATTAGGAGATGTAGCCTATCAGAAAAGTAATGTTCAGCTGTTAACCCTTTTCTATTGCCTCTTTAAACACAGTTGACTGTTGACAGTTTTGTTTTTTTAAATATGGAACACTTCATGAATTTACGGGTCATCCCTGTGCAGAGGAAATAATAAACTTCTCTGTATTGTCCCCAATTTTAGTATATGTCCTACCAAAGTGAGCACCACACTGGAATGTTGTGAATACATTAGAAATATGTTTTAGAAATGATGCTGTCTCTAAACCAGAAACTAATGAAAGTAGTCATGTAAAAGGCTATGAAAACTGAATTCACAGTGTTTTATTTCTTCTGACTTTGAAACTATATAAATGTTTCACCTATTACCAATTAAATTAATCTTTTTTTAAAAGGCTGTCTATTAACTTTCATCAAAAGAACAAATTCCTTTTGTGATAAGTAGGTTTCAAGTAGAGGTTGCTTTTCATCTTTACAATAATTTTTTTCCTAAACAAAGCAAATACTGATTAACAATGAACAGTTTTTATTTTTATTTATTTTTATTTTTTTTGAGTTGGAGTCTCACTCTGTCACCCAGACTGGAGTGCAGTGGCCGCTCCCGGCCACCGCAGCCTCGACCTGCTGGGCTCCAGTGATCCTTCCGCCTCAGCCTTCCGAGTAGCTGGAATTACAGGCACGCGCTACCACGCCCGGCTAATTTTTTGATTTATTGTAGAGATGAGGTCTCACCAAGTTGCTCAGGCGGGCCTCGAACCCGCGGGCTCAGGCAATCCGCTCACCTCAGCCTCCCAAGGCACGGGATTACAGGCTGAGCCACCGAGCCCAGCTTAACAATGAACAGTTTTTAGACCTAGAATTAAAAAAAAAAAAAAAAAAACTTACCTAAGAATACACTCACATCCCTAATTCCACATGTATCTAAAATAATGCTCTGGAGTTCTTTGGAACAACAAATGTGTTCTTTGTAAACACATTACAAATTGTGTTTTCTATTTTTTTGTTGTTGCTGTTGTTGTTTTGTTTTGTTTTTTGAGTTGGAGTCTCACTCTGTCCCCAAGGCTGGAGTGCAGTGGCACGCTCATGGCTACCACAGCCTTGACCTACTGGGCTTAGGCAATCCTTCTCCTTAGTCTTCCAAGTAACTGGAACTATAGTCACGCACTACCACACCCAGCTTATTTTTTGGTTTATTGTAGAGATGAGGTCTCACCAAGTTGCCCAGGCTGGTCTCCAACCCATGGGCTCAGGCAATTCTCTCACCTCAGCCTCCCAAAGTGCTGGGATTATAGGTGTCAGCCACCATGCCCAGACTTACAAATTGTGTTTTAACTGGATTCTAGCAATGATGGGGTTTATTAGACTCTGGGAATGATATGCTAAAGAATTCTAGAATGTTAAAGATGATTATAATCTAGGACTTGACAATAAATATAAAAGCTTCATGGTACCTTTTAAATGCTCTTTTCTGCTTATCAGGCTATATTAACTTAAATATTCATTTTTACTAGGATTAATACGTCACTTGCTGGGTAATATTCAGGCATTATGAATGAGCTCAATAGTGGACCTCCTTTACACCCACTGTGTGGTCCTCTATTTGTGCTAGCATTTATTGAAACATTTTTCACATATATTATGGCTACCTAGACATTCACATTTACTGTATTCTGCTGCTTGCTATATTCTTTTTTACTAATATAGTTTCGCTGTCTACATATACTGGTTAGAAATTCATCCCAAATCACCTTCTGTTGTGAGTTGTTTCTTGGTTCATTTATTCACTAAAATAGATAGAATTAAATTTTATAACATTGCCTAAATAAATAGAACTTCATTTATTAGTAATTTACTATATTTTGATGCTAGCTACATACCCTGATTTTCATTAATAGCCATACATTCTTTAGAGTTCTGTGATATTACATACATTTTTCATAATTTTTCTTATCTTTCCAGAAATTACTGTCTTCCTTTGTATAAATCATATGTAATATATAACTTTTATTCATCTATGAATGATGACTGTTATTACTATGAAAACCACTTTATAAATTAGTAACCTGAAAGTCAGAGTTCAAATAATTTTTTTTTCAAAAACTTTGAGATCTGACTCTCAGGCAGTTATATTGACCTGGAATTACAATCCAGTCTTGATTTTGGTGAATAATGACCCATTAGACTCACTAAGTAGCCTGGGTTAAAAGCAAACTCTAGGAAAAAACATGTGACCTGCTTCAGCAAAATGAGACACTAAAGATGGTAATAGTAATAGCTGGTACTACTGTCAAATAAAACAAAAAATGGCCAATACTCAAAGATCTGTTTCTCCCAGTTTCTAGTCATTGCTCAGAGCAGAGTCCTGGTAAGAAAGGCAGGTTTTGCAAGCTGATAATGATACATTAAACTTGACCTGGTCAATCTGACCTTCCTGAGCCTCAGCTGCAAGAAAGGAAACCAACCTTTCTGATCCTTATAAAATGAAAATGTTAAAACACAATTTCTCTCAAAACCTCCCAGTTCTAAAGGCTTCAATGCTAGGAATAGTTCAAGTGAATACTAGTGCAGGCTCAGGGAAAGATAAGGCAGGGAGAAGGTGGCTTCTATCCTAGAAACAATGTATCAACAATACCACATGGGTCTTGTGTACATTTGTCTATGTACAAGTTGCATGCAAAATCAGTTCCCCAGTGAAACATCAAAATGCTCCAGCATTTACAGCCACCATAAAGTATTTGGCTTCAGGTATCTCAGTGAATATTGGTGTTAGAGGCTTGCTGATTGCAACAACTTTAAGAAAACACTTCTCTAAAAAAGGGAGGAACTTATCACTCTCATTGGTTTTTCCATCCCCTCTTGTTTCCTATAGAAAAATGTCTAAAATCCACCTTCACTTGGAACTGCAAATTCTATACAGCTATCTCGTCTTGTGGTGAGCAATGCAGCTTCTCTAATAGGAAGAGTCTGTAACTTCCTCAGAGTGTTTGCTCCAGCTGTCAGCTCAGCATGGCCATTGCCAACAGTCTCTGGAACCTCTTTCCAGCCACTCATGGGTAATGCCTATCTCTACCAACATTCTAGCACAACTATGCTAGCTGGGGTTGCTGCCCAGAGCCAGACTGCACTTCAGCTGCCTCTTATCCAGGTAGTTTTCAGTGGGATATCACAAGAAGCACTGTAACTAAGTTATCTACACTCAGTGACTTCACTATGACTGTCATTGACCAGGACACAGCTGGCCCTTTCATGTCTATGACAGCCCAGGATAAAATTTCATATGCCAATGCCATGGTACCTCTGTATCCACCAATGTCTGCCAGGCTCATACAAAGGATGCCATTTTAAATAATACATCAGGGAGATAGCCCATCTCTTCCCTCTCAGGAAAGAGGCCAGATCTATTACTGCAATCAAGGCACAGTGGGGCCACTACTGTCTGGAGAACTTGCCCCCAACCTACAGTCTTATGGCTCTGTGTAATACCCAGGATATAGCACCTCTACTCCTCAACCAGAAATGCTGATGGTGATAAAGGTGGTTCAGCACACAAATATCCTATCAGCAGTATCCACCTTTGGAATCTACTACACTGTGTCTATTCTACCCATCACAGAAACATGTTTGCAAGGTGAGTACAAAGAGTAAAAAGGGAGAGAAATCAACTCAGCACACAGAAGGAGGGTCAAAGCTGAAGCTAACAAGTGGTGAGTCCACAGAGAGGTAGAATTTAGTCCCAGACTTCAACCACTACCCTTGCTCTGTGCTCTCCACTTTCAGACTCAATACAAGAATACCTATAGAAGTGGGAAGGTGGGACATTATAATGGCCATCTGTGCTACATGTAAAGAGAACTCCAAAAGCACAGCAGGGAATATCACACTTTTTGTTGCCCTAGCTGATCAGTTTCCCTACCACCACGCTCTCATTAACTTCCTTCCCTAATTTGCTGCTTTAGTGTCTTTGGAAAATACTTCAGAATTTTTCTTGTGGTAGTGACACTTTAGTGTTTCTTAATTTACACCAGGATTTAAGACCATGTGTTCAAAGACCCTGCCCAAAGTGAGCAGGTTTAGAATCTGTGCTTGCTTATAGATTTCATGAGGAAGCTCTACTCTCTGTTTTAGTCCATGGTGTGAACTCTTCTTATTCTCTCAGGAGAGTGGAGCGAATTGAAAGGACACTAAATGAGAGCACCGGCTTTACAAAACACTTCGTATTTCAACATTACTTTCACTTTTAATTTGACTTAGAACAATATTGTGAAATACAAAGAAAATAATGACACCAATAGATAACTAGTTAGAAATAGAACAGTCACTGCCTATCTCCTAACATAGGGTCTTGGCCATGTTCTTAAAATGAGTTACTCACAAATGCTTGACCACCGTTGGAAGGTACCTGACTGATGAACTGATGTGTAGGGAGAGCATCTCACTTACCAGGTACTGACTTGTTTCTTGGTTCCTTTGAAGTAATGAAAACATCCCAGGAGACTGAGACTTCCCTCAAATTGCAAACTTCAAGCCAGAAAATTGGTCGGTTACAAAGTCCAGAATTCCCCAAGTCCTGTAGTAGCAAAGATATCCAAATACTTGATAATAGCTCATCACCTGAGCTGGGACACTTCAGTGAAAGCTCCTGTCCAGTGTTCTACTAACCTCTTGATATGGCCTACAGCTTCAAGACAGGAACATTCAGATAATAAGAATTTGGGTGAGATCAAAACCAGCCTTTCCAAGCCTCTGGATGCCTACTGACCCCAAGAGAAAACCGAGATCCTCCTCTACTCCCTTTTGAAATCCCTGATATTCACCAGCTCCTGGCCTACATTGATCTTCTCAGTCCTGAGGAACAGCCTGGTTCTGAAAATGCCAAACTAAGAGAAAACAGCCTGAGTTTTGAGGAACAAGGGACACTAAAAAGTGGGACTGAGTCTAGCAACAGTTTTGCTAACATCACCACACTGGCAGAGGATATTTACCTACCCCAACTCTTCAATTCCTTAAAAGATCTTGACCAACCCAAAGGTACCACAAGAATCATAGCCAAACATACCAGAGACATCAAGGTGAATCAGATGCAGGAAAAGTCAAATGTAATAAAGGATGCCAGGGTTCTACTAACCTCTTGACATGGCCTACAGCTTCAAGCTAGCAACATTCAGATAATAAGAATTTGGGCGAGATCAAACCCAACCTTTCCAAGCCTCTGAATGCCTACCAGATCAACTCAAGAAGAACAAATGTAAAATTTCTGGGCCTAACAAAGAAGCTCCAGAGGCCAAAATACAGCCAAAGGACCCAGAGTGCCTATTAGAGGGAGAAGTAGTTTTTTGTAGTGCCTCAGCCAGTGACAGGCCGCCTGCAAATCCAGCTAAGCCCAAAATCCAAATGGCAGTGCTGAAACGGAGTATCCATTTCCATTCCAGTATAAGCTTCCATCACCTGGAATGGTCAAGTTGATAGTTTTGCCGTTTCCAACCCTGGATAAACCTCGAGCTCGACCTGCTCTTCAATGGCCACAGTCTCTGGTTGCACATAAACCTGCTGTGCCTTACTCTGCCAGGCATCTTTCTACAAATTCAGCTAACCTACTTCAATCAATCCATCCCAACCAGCTCCTACCAACACATCTTTAATGGGTTCAGCCAGTCCACCTCGCCAATTTCCTCCAATGCAATCCATTCAGCTTGACAACTTCAGCCCAGCCTCCTACCCCTCACTCTGCTACACTTAGGACTGCACCCTACAAAACAACATCTTGTACTTCTCTCCACAATAAGCTTGTTTTCACTGCTGAGACCAAGTTCCAGTCACCACTCAAGCCTCAAAACCAACATTTACTCCAAGACTTCAGCCATCAACCAATCTCATGGAGATAACCCAATGTTCCTGAACCAGTAAGGTCAACACCCATCACAGAAGAGCAGACCCAGAGCGTGAGGCCATAAAGAGGCAGGCTCAACAAAAGCATGAAAATGCCATCAAGCACACCTCTTTGGGGAAGTGCAGTGTTTTGTTGAGAGGGAAAAGATAAGGAATTTGCTCAATACTATGGCTATACAATGTAAGAGCTGCTAAGGTAGTCGATATCACTTTGGGTACTAGCTAGTTTTCCATATATACACAGATACAAATTTCTCCATTTAAATGTTTTAAAACGTAACAGAATTTTTTAAAAAGAATGTAATAGAATTGATCAGTATATGATTAATAAAGATCTTTTGAGTTTTGAGATTGTGTTAACTGTGGTTTTTCTTTGGTAAAGGTGGGCATCCAAGTTTGCAGCAGAAAGAAAAAACTGATACGTTAGATTGGAAAATAGGGAAAAGGAGACAAGAATTGAGGGGGGAAAAGTAGCCTGGTGCAGGACTAGAATGGCCCAAAGGAGAGAGATTTTATGGGCTTATGAAAATAATCAGGAATGGGGATAATGGCAGAAGTCTGAGGGGGCTGAAAGGATAACATTTGGACAAAGTTAAAGATGGCAGAAACGGAGTCTGGGTTGACTATAAAAAATGTAAAAAATCTCTCATGGAGGATGGCATCATGTCTCATGGCCTGCCTGGTACAGAGTTTAGAAAATATGATTCAGGACCATTTCTTACAGGTTTGGGCTACCTTAACCATACATGATTAGAGCCAGGAAGGGTGAATACAAAACACAGGGGAACCTACCAGGAGAGTGGCAAGGGTGCACAGTAATCCTAGGGCAGGTGATAACCTGGTACATCGACAGTTAAACTGCCACAGTCTAGGACCTACTCACAATAGGGGATGAAATATAAATCACCATCAATGCAACAATGATGACAAGGCCACCAAGAAGTACTACTTCAGTTAACATTTACAACATGCAATGCCAGTATCACTGTGCCACTTTAATGGTGAGGTTCAGCAATGGGCTGGGGTCACACCACATGTGAAGGGGCAAGGCCTAAAAGTGAGGCCTATGGGGGATTCCCGAAGTCCTAGTGTTTTTAAGTGCCTGTAGCAGCCAACCTGGCTTTCACAACACAGCATCCACAGGTTACCGGTATACAAGATCAAACTTCTGGAAAGGCCTAAATATTAAGTTGAGGGGCTCTCATCATGTCCCCCTCCATGAACCCAGCACATACCTTTTTGCCATCAACTGAATCCCATGAGAAAACTTGGTTTGGAGCATCCACTCCCATAGAATGAGAGAGGTGAGTGCATGTGTGCATTGGGTCACCCACAAAGCCACAGGACTCTGGAGCCCAAGGGCCCTAAGATGCTCCTTGGGTGGCCTCGAGGCACAGTGTGAAGGAGAGAAGGTTGGGTACAGTGGTGGGACAGCAGGAAAGGAATGGAGGTGGAGAAAGAGAAAATAAAGTAGTGTATCATCACCATGTAAAATCAGTAATTAAAATCAGTAATTTAAAATTTTTTAGATACAATTTACACAACAATTCACTCATAATATGTTTTATGCAATTCAGAGGCATTTAGTACATTCATGAGTTGATGCAACTATCACAACTATCTGATCAATTACATTTTTTAACATCCCCAAAAGAAACGTCAGCACAAATTAGCAGTCAGTCATTCCCTATTCCGTCTTCCTTCTGGCCTCAAGCACTCACCAGTCTCTGTGGATTGGCCCTTCTGCCAGCTCAAATAAATGGAATCACAATATGTGACCTTTGGTATCTGATTTTTTTCACTTAGCATAATGGCTTGAAAGTTCCAGCGAGTGTTTTTATTTTTATTACTGTATAGTATTCTATTATATTAATATACCACATTTGCTTATCTGTTCATCAGTTGCTGGATGTGTACATTGTTTCCACTAATAAGTTACATTTACTGAGGTTTTACTCTCTGCCAGTTATCACCTGGTTAAACTGACCCAATTTTACAGATAAGTAGGGAGAGTGTATCAAGAATTCATCCAAGATTAAGAGCTAGAAAAGTAGGTGAGCTGGGATTTGAACTTAGGCATTTAAACCTCAGAGGTAAGAGATTTACATAATAGACCACTGGAAAGATACAAAAGGGGATATTCACCCTTCCCCAACGTTTCAAAGCCACCCACTACCCTTCTCCCTCAGAGACGCCTACTTTTGCCACTCTGAGAACGAATCCAGAAAGATTATTTATACCTCAATGTGACTGTATCATGAGTTACTGAATAATATGTACCACTAATTTGATATGTCTTTTTAATACCATACTAAATTCCTATATGTATTCGCATTACTTTATTCATAATTGTCCTGGCATTTTACCTTTTATATTTACCATTTCTCTAGAATCTTTTTATTTAAAAAAATTTTTTTCTTGTTTTTTAAGACATTACCCATTATGTTCATCCACTCTTCTGTTCTTTTTTTTTTTATCTCATATTTATTTATTATTTTTGAGTTGGGGTTTGACTTGGTTGCCAATACTGGAAAACAGTAGCATGATCATGGCTAACCAACCCTCAAATTCATGCGCTTAATCAAGCCTCCTGCCTCAGCCTCGCTAAGTAGCTGGGACTACAAGTACGCACAACCACACTAGACCTTTTTTTTTTTTTTTTGAGATGAGGTTCCTCTATGTTGTCTAGCTGGTCTCAAACTTCTGGCTTAAGTGATCCTCTTCCCTCAACCTCCCAAAGTTCTGAGATTACAGGCATTAGCACCTTGCCTAGCCTGTTTTTGGTTGTTTGTTTTGAGTTGGAGTCTCATTCTGTCACCCAGGCTGGAGTGCAGTGGCACACTCAGGGCCACCCCAGCATCCACCTGCTGGGCTCAGGAAATCCTTCCACCTCAGCCTTCCAAGTAGCCAGAACTACAGGTGCATGCTACCACACCCGGCTAATTTTTTTATTAATTTATTGTAGAGATGAGGTCTCGCCAAGTTGCCCAGGCTGTTCTTGAACCTGTGGACTCAGGCAATCCTCTTACCTCCGCCTCTCAAAGTGCTGGGATTACAGGCTTAAGCCACTGCGCCTAGCCTTTTTTTAATAAAGTATTGAAAAACATGGTGGCTTGCTTTCAAGATTTCCTGACTCTGCTCCCCTTTTATCCTTTGTATTTGTTGTCCCCCCTGGCAGTTTCTCCTCTGTGGTAAGTCGCATCCTGGAAAGGAGCTCTGGCTGCTCAGGTATAGAGGGGCTAGGCTACTTCAGCCCTTCAGCCTTCAGCCCTGTAATTACTCACTTTGGGACTGGGCATACCCCTTGCCGTTTCAGCTGCTGTTCTCAAACTGGCCCACTTTGCTTCCAGTGAACACCTGCTGGCACTTTATAGGCCTCCTGTCTGCCCCTCTCCCTTGTGCTGATGGTCATACCTGGCAGGTCTGGTGTCCATTGGTTTGCCCCACCCTCTGTGCTGGGGTTCAAAAGAACTTTGTCCTCTAGTTTGGTGGAAATGCTATGCAGGTTTTGGTTTTTTTGAGCTACTTCCATGAGAGGATTTCGGGAAATTCAGAAAGTACACTGTTGCTTCCATCTTTTTCAAGTCCACCTCAATCTTTTGACGTATTTTAAATGGAGAAGTCCTGCAGTTTTCCGTTTCCTGAAGCAGAGTGCCATTTGCCCAAAACAAGTTAAGACTCTGAGTCAGACAAGGCTTTCTGAGTCCCTCAGTCTACCACGTCACTTTATGCCTATACTTGCTTCTTCCATGTCTTGAATGAGAGTTAAAACAGCCTAGAGGGGCTTGTGGGTTGGCAAGCATTTGGCCACTATTAGAGGTGGAAGAATCCTGCTAAGCAGGTGAAAAATCTAGAGACAGGACCTGGTCAGGAAGTTGTACCTTTTCCTTCCATATTTTACTTCTCTTTGTATCTGCTTTTCTAAACATGAACAAAACTGAATCTCCAATCTGATCTCCTCCCCATCTCACACACACACAAAAATTAGTCCATGCACAGTTTTCTTCATCTCAGTTAATGGCAATGCCATTTTTCCAGTAGCTCAGGGCAGAAACCATTGAAGTAATTTGACTCTTGTCTATCCTCCCAACTGCATACTCAGAACATCAGCAAATTCCATTTGCTCTACCTTCAAATTGAATCTAGAACCTGGCTACTTCTAACCACATTCCTCCATTTTCATGTTAGTTCAAGTTTTCATCATTCCCTGCCTAGATTAGTGAAATATCCTTCTAACAATGCAGAGGTTCCCAAATTTTCTAGACTTATTAAGCCCTACCTATCTCACTCACGGGCCAAAATAAATACCTAACAGTCCCATTTATTAGTTAGGTGCCAACAATTTTAATAAGTATTTACACCTATAGTAGGCTAAATAATTGTCACCCAAAAAGAAGAGGTCTTATTCTCTGGAACTGGTAAATGTTACTATATTTAGAAAATGAGTCTTTGTTGTTGTTGTTTTTTAAATTTATTTTAAAATTGTGGGGTACAGTTAAAGGTTATACAAATATTCATTGTGAAGGAACCCTTGTTGATGAGGTGTGCCCCCGCCTTCCCCAGGCAGATATCAACTACCATTAATTCCAACTCCACGCCCCCATCGTAGTTTCCCACCACTGTCAATCCTTTTCTTATAGTATTACAGTAGTTGTTCAAGGTCCACTTATGAGTGAGAACATGTGACATTCAGATCTTTGTTTCTGTGAAAGATCACTCAGTGTTATAAACTCTAATTCCATCCAGGTTGCTGAGAAATTCATGATTTTGTTCTTTTTTATGACTGTGTAATATTCCATCATGTATATGTACCACTTTTTTTTTTAATCTAGTCCTCTTTTGATGGACAGTGTGGTTGGTTCCATGATCTTGCTATTGTGAACAATGCTGTGATAAACATATGTGTGCAGGTATCTTTTTTATAGAGTGATTTGAGTTCTTCCAGGTATAGTCCCAGTTAGGGGATTGCGGGGTTATAGGGAAGATCGATTTTCAGAGCTTTTAGGAATCACCACACTGATTTCCACAGAGGCTGCACTAGTTTACACTCCCACCAACAGTGTAGAAGTGTTCCCTTTTCCCCACATCCTCTCTAGTATCTGTTATTTTTTGAGTTACTGATGATGGCCATTCTGACGGGAGTTAGGTGGTATCTCACCGTAGTTTTACTTTGCATCTCCTTGATGACTAGTGAGGCTGAACATTTTTTCATGCATCTGTTGGCTGCTCGTATGTCTTCTTTTGAGAAGTGTCTATTCATATTTTTTGCCCATTTTGTAAAGGGGCTGTTTGTTTTTTTCTTTTCAGCACGTTTGAGTTCCTTGTAGATCCTAGATGTTAGGCCTTTGTCAGACATGGAGTTGGCAAATATTTTTTCCCAGTCTGTGGGCTGTCTCCCTACTCTCTTGATGGTTTCTTTGGCTTTGTAGAAGCTTTTCAGTTTAATGAGGTCCTCTTTTCTATCTTATCTCTTACAGCCTGTGCATTTTAGGTTTTTCTCAGGAATTGGTTGCCAGTTCCAACTTCCATCCATAAGGGTGTCTCCTGCATTTTCTAAGGTTCTCATGGTTTGAGGTTTTACATTTAGGTCTCTGATCCATTTAGAGTTAATTTTTGTGTATGGGGATAGATAGAGGTCCTGTTTGAATCTTCTGCATGTGGCCAGCCAGTTTTCCCAGCACTATTTACTGTGGTAAGTGGTGGAGGCTTTGTCAAAGATGAGTTGGTTGAGAAATTGAGGTTTTGCTTCTGGAATCTCAATTCTATTCCATTGGTCTATATGCCTGTTCTTGTAGAAAGTGCATCTTTGGTTGTGATTACAGATCTTGATATGAGGAGATTATTTTTGACTATTAGAGTGAGCCCTAACTTCAACAATATGTGTCCCTATAACATGAAGAGAGATGAAAATTTAATACAGACAAGCCAGGCTCGGTGGCTCAGCCTGTAATCCCGTGCCTTGGGAGGCTGAGGTGAGTGGATTGCCTGAGCCCGCAGGTTCGAGACCCACCTGGGCAACTTGGCGAGACCTCATCTCTACAATAAATCAAAAAATTAGCCAGGCGTGGTAGCGCACGCCTGTAGTTCCAGCTACTTGGAAGGCTGAGGCAGAAGGATCACTGGAGCCCAGCAGGTCGAGGCTGCGGTGGCCGGGAGCAGCCACTGCACTCCAGTCTGGGTGATGGAGTGAGACTCCAACTCAAAAAAAAAAAAAAATTAATACAGACAAAAGAAGTGAAAGGCAATGTAAGCACAGAGGCAAATACTGAATAGATGCAGCCACAAGCCAAAGAATGCTGGCAGCCACCAGAAGCTGAAAAAGGCAAGGATCAAAATCCCCCAAGAGCCTCAAAAGGGAGTACAGCCCTACAACACCTAAATTTTACCTGGTGATGCCAATTTCACACTTATGGGCTCTAGAACTGTGAGAATAAATTTTTGGTTTTTTAAGCCACCAAGATTGTGGTGAATTGATAGCAATAGGAAAGTAATACAATGTTCCAACAACTAAGTAGCTATTTGAAAAATAATACATACAAGTTAAAAAAAATTTTGATTTTCCTCTTAATGACAATACTTGCTGATGAGATAGGTGTGCCTCTTGGGCAGTATGTATCTCAAACCTTGGAATCAAATGAGACAGTGCCTGCCTCATTTCCTGTTGCACATTGACTTCATAGGATACTTGCTTCTTCTTTATACAGCTACTGCCAAAAATCCAATTTCACAAAGATATGGCATCATAAAAAGGAACATAGCATGACCTGATGATAAAACTGTGAACCACCTATTAGATACAAGCTCACACACTATAGCTGTGAAGTATCGCTATGAATCCTTCACAAATTTAAAATATTCTGCTATACCCAAATGAATCTGCTGTGGTGTCCTGAGATAATCTTGGCTCACATTTCGATCTGCACTTCTAACAGGTTTTTCTGCTCCCATTTTTGCCCTTTCAAATGTGTGAACATAGCAGCCATAATGATCCTTTACAAAACGTAAGTCAGATCCTATCTCTGTTCAGACCTTCTATGGCTTCTCATTTCTCTCAGAGCCAAAGCCAATGTCCTTACAATGGCTTATAAAGTCCTCCATACATGAGGGGTTGGCAAACATTTCCTATGAAAAGCCAAACAGGAAATATGCTAGTCTTTAGATCATCTCTGTCTCAACTGCTCCACTCTGCATTTGCAGCATGAAAGCAGTCACAGTAAACAGATACACCAATGGGTATAGCTATCTTCCAAAAAAAACTTTCTTCACAAAAACAGACTGCACCGGTTGCTGACTCTCGTACAACGCGACCTACTGCTATGCGCTCTCTCAACACTCTACTCCAGCCAAGCTGAGCCCGCTCGCTGTCCCTTGAACACAGCAAGCTCCGGACTCAGGGCCTTTGCGCTTGCTAGTCTCTGCCTGCAATGCTCTTGCCAACTACTTCGAGTCTTTGCTCAGATCTAATCTTTTCAGTGAGGGTCTCTCTGGCCACACTATTTGAAGTTGCATTTCCCTCGCTGTGCTTCTGCCTTCCCTCAATAAATTCCCTTTACCAGAGCCAATTTCTACCTTAGTACTTTGAACTTTCTAATATGCTGTGTAATTTATATCTTTATCATGATAATTACTTTATCATGATAAATGTTAAATTGTATATACCACTCCCTTGCTCACCACTAAACTGTAAGATTCGGGAAAATTTTTGTCTTTTTGTTCACTGTTACATGTCCAATGCCTTAAACAGTATCTGTCACATAGCAATATTGTCGAGATGGCTGACTAGATGACTGCTTTTCAAAAAGAATAAATATAGTGGCATGCAATTCCTCATCCCTTATTAAAGGTGCTACTGCCTGGTCATAAACTATTTTTTAATAGAAATATAGAAACTGAACATAAAATGATGAGATCTAAATGTCCCATTTACAAGCCCTAAAGCTTCTTATGTCATTTAACTCTTAATGAAATTGGCAATCTTGAGAATGGCATTTGCACCCCAAACAATGCTTTTGAATTATTAAATATAAGTTAAATAACCCACAGTTAACTAACATGTAACAAGACAATATGTTTCACATAAAATGAATTCCTCACGTACACATTTCAGCATGAAGTTTAATAATACACTCACTTTAAAGACCTTTCTTTCCAAGCTTGCAGATGAACTCATTTCAAACTAGTCATTTATCTTGGCGACAGGAGATACCAGTCTTCAGAAAGACTATAGGTAGAGCTCCAAACCACAGATTCATCTTCATGTTACTAGTTTTGAGTAGCTTTCCTCTCAAGGAACATCTTCTTCATCAGGTAATTCTGGCTGCAACTGAAAAGAGATATAATTGGTGTGCATTCATTATACACAAATTTAAACTGACCCAGAACCTTTGTTACATTTCCTTTTATATGAACGAGCACACCCCACAATGCTTTCTTCCTAAGAAGTTACTTTTCAAACTGTATTTGTCATTTTATATTCCCAGTGGGTTCACAGCAATTTTTAACGATAAGAACAATTTTTGTTTAGCACACAGTCTTCATTTGCTTTCACACTAGCAACGTTCCAGACAGACCATTTTGGTGTCTTAATGCTTGGAGCTCACCTAGGCTCCCCTTGAGAATCTTGCTCATCTTCTGAGGGCCCTAAGCCTACGTCCATGAAGACCTGAAAGAACACAAAAACTGACTTTTTCTTTTTCATTGTGGAAGATCCATGCCTGATATTGGTCCATCAATATAATACTCAATACATATCTGCTCAGTTAATGAAGGGATCTAGCCTTCAAGCTTTCTGCTTCTCGTTCTAACTGCCTTGTAGAGAAGACTTGGACCGTAAAACATAATGGTCATTGTTTTTCATTGTTCATCTCAGCTGTCACCATCATTGTCTAGTTCATTCCTGTAATTCATTTGGAGACAGTGAGACATTTATCTCAACAATATTTGAATATTCAACAAAATATATTGAGTGCATTTGGGGTCACAAGTCATTCTACACACTGGACACAGAACTGTGAGCAAGTCAGAAAAAGATCTTGCATTCCTGGAAATTATATTAGAATGGGGAATGAAAGCCAATGAACAACCATATCACATCCTGGTAAGGACTACGAAAGTGAATTCAAACAAGAATAAGTGATACAAGGTAACTGGGTGGCTACTTAGAATGGGTGATAGAGAAGTTCCCTTTGAAGAGGTGACATCTAAGCTGAGAAATGAATGACAAGACATAGCCAGTCAAACAAAGATCACAATAAAAGAACCCCAAGAAGAGGAAACAGTTGTCCCAAGGTCTTGAGTCAAGCAGCAGAGATTTTCAAGCTAAATCCAGACCTTGATGCTATAGGGTATCTTCTTTTGGGGGGGGAGTGGAGAGTTGTGACAATGGAGGGGAAGCGGTCCTGTTGGCATTCAGTAGGTGAGGGTTATACATACCAGACAGCTTGCCAAACACAGAACAGTCACACAAATGCATCCCACATCCTGAAAGGCTTTTAAATGTCCTAGCCAACATTAACATAGGTTAAAAACAAAAAACCACTCATATTTATCTTAAGCTTACAACCTAACCACATTTCACAAATCACAAAGTATTTTTTGTACAATTTTAATATACATTGAATTTTCCAGCAGAGTACTCACTTTATCAATCAAGTAAAGACTATATTTTGTTTTGTTTGGAAATTTTCTAAGAGCCGCTCACTATTATAGAAACTCCTACCAGTAAAGCAAAATAACCCACCTAGACAAGTCTGCATAGATAGTTATCACACTTAGGGTGCAAGCAAATATTCCTCTATGTACAAACATATACATGTAAAAACATTTACATATGAAAATGCTTTATTACAGTATACTATTTAGCCCTTATAGTTAGATTTTACATTGATTTGTTTTTCCTTAGAGATATGCTTGGATGTTAGTTATATGTACCCATGAATTTCATTTCAGGATAGTAAAAAGGGCATTACAAAGTATTTATATAAGAAGGGAAAATGGAATGTGATAGGCTTCCGAATCAGTGTTCTACATGGTGAACTCAGATTTCTGAAAGAATACTAGATTAGCTTTTGCTTACCTTTTGCAAAGGAACTCTGACAGCCATGAAATGAGTCCCAGGCATCCTCTGATAGGGAGCTAGTTTTTCACCTATTGGACATAGTTTTTTGTTAGCCAAGTTGTATATTAGCCATGTCTCCTTGCATAGCATGAGACTCCTTGAAAACAGGAATCACAGCCCCACACAACACGTCCCCTATGGTCTTTGGTTTGCATTTTGCCACTCCACACATTCAACTTGACCTAGTATCAGCCTATAAGTTCCTCCTTCCTGTCTCTTCATCTTGAAAACAGCTGCAAGGCAACAAAACAGTGCAAAGTTCTCCTCAAATAAGGCACATCTAATACCGGAGATGGCCAGGATTTATGTATTTCTCATAAAAACCTAGCCAAGTACCCAATACTAAATTGCCATTAAGACATACATGTCTTAATAATTTAAATGTAATTATTCACTGCACAATTTTAATTTTAGTCTTATACAACTGATGCCATCAAATTCAATCTGTAGGGAACTTATGGTTCATACTTTAAGACAAAATCTGATAGAAAAGGTTCTGGGAACTTCAGTTAATAATGCCAGGAATCCAAATGAAAAGTAGAATGAGTCAGAATTAACTAGGATTAATTCCATATAGATGAAGCAACAAGAGTAAGGACAAGAGTGGTGATATATGGGACTAGAGAAGCAGAGGATCCCAGACATGCAGGGCCCTACAAAAAAATGCCATGATAATGAGTTTGTTTTTGAGCAATGCTTATAAGCAATATTCCAACTACAGTTTCATTTCAATTTTTAATAATGGCCTTTTAAAAGATTTCCTGTTGTGAAGAACGGATTGGAAGGAAACAAACTGCAGATATAAGACACTAGTTAGTATTCAACTATAATAAGTCAAACAAAACTTGTATTATGGTGCTGACGCACAGATGACAGATTCAAAAGACACTCAGGATATAAAATGAAGGGGAATTAATGAAGTATGAAATGGGAGGAAAGGTAGGTCACAAGGAATAAAAACAGTTCACTGCCATATGAGCAAAGTCTCAAAATTAATCACATCATCGAGTAAAGGAAGATCTCTCAAATGAGACCTGTTAAGAAGCAAAACAGTATGTATGCTCTCTGTGATTTCTGGAAACAACACACACCAACTTTCCATGTAAGATCTCAGGACGGTACTAGTAGGTTCTTTCACTCAACTGTTACTCACATTTTCTGTGCAACATAACAAAGAACTGGAGGGTGGGGGTCCATTGTGTTAAGAAAGAAGTATCCCCAACGATATCAGTCCCACAAATATTTTACCTGAGAGCAATGGCCAGAACCTTGCTTTAAAAGAATAAGGAGCAATCACAGGACATCGCAGATACTGGCCCTTTCAACTACTGCAGGTGAAGCAGTGAAGGTCAATGCCTCTAAGTAAGGGGCTGCCAGGCCAGGTGCACGCTGTGACAGTCAGAGGCACAGACCACAGGATACAAAGCCGAGACCCAGAAGCGATGGGCTAGGAGGGCCCTGCGCAGGAGACGAGTCAGATTACCTTTCAGGGACTCGATTTCCACCCTTCTTGGCTGAGGAGCATCTGAAAAAGTCTCGTGCCCGGCCCCAGCCACTGCGAGCACCATGCTGTTGGCTCATGTGAGGCCCAGGATGCTGCCCACCCAATGACAAGGCAGGCAAAAGTGCCATTCTGGCACACTAAGTGCCAGGATACCACCCCAAACCAGAAAAACTCTGGCAGCAACCCACGCAGTGCCCAGACCCCTCGCCACTGCACATGCGCCCCGCAGGTCGTGATGGCATCACCAACACTGCTTACTGAGAGACAAGGCTTGTAAACAGGACTCTGGAGGCTAGAGCCCCTCCTGCTACAGGGGGTTGGTAGCACAGGTCAATGAGATCGCGTATAGCTATGCACTCTCCGAAATACACATAATGAAAAGTTAACCTTACTGTCCCTAGTTCCTTGTGTGTCCTTCCATATATTTCCAAACCCTTACAGTCACATTTTGCATAGTGTATACAAATATTTACTGTCACATATATGTATATGTTCTATGTTCTACTTCTATACAAAAGCAGCATACAATACATATCCTGCTATATATAAACACTGTATTTCCAGTCAATTTATCCTTTCTAGGTTGTTTTTGTTTTTGTTTTGTGTCAGACTCTCACTCTGTCACCCAGGCTAGAGTGCAATAGCACACTCACAGCCGGCCACCCCTGCATCGATCTGCTGGGCTCCAGTGATCCTTCCACTTCAGCCTTCCAAGTAGCTGGAACTACAGGCGTGCACTACCATGTCCAGCTAATTTTTTGATATATCGTAGAGACGAGGTCTCACCAAGTTGCCCAGGTTGGTCGTGAAACCCTGGGCTCGGGCAATCCTCTCGCCTCAGTCTCCCAAAGTGCTGGGACTACAGGCTTGAGCCCGGCCCTTTCTAGGTTTTTAATGGCTATAGAACATTTGATTGATTATAAGTAATTTAATTTAGAATGCCACAA
>CAUYQG010139378.1:0-23394 GCA_963574415.1 Tarsius wallacei | reverse complement strand
ACTCTGTCGCCCAGACTGGAGTGCAGTGGCCGCTCCCGGCCACCACAGCCTCGACCTGCTGGGCTCCGGCGATCCTTCCGCCTCAGCCTTCCAAGTAGCTGGAACTACAGGCGTGCGCTACCACGCCCGGCTAATTTTTTTTTTTTATTTATTGTAGAGATGAGGTCTCGCCTCCCCAGGCAGGTCTCGAACCCGCGGGCTCAGGCAGTCCACTCACCTCAGCCTCCCAAGGCGCGGGATTACAGGCTGAGCCATTGTTTTGTTTTTAAGAGATGGGGTCACCTAGGTTGGAGTGCAGGTGCCGTCATAGCTCACTGCAGTCTTGAACTCCTCAGCTCGGCTCAAGAGATCCCTCCCCGCTCAGCCTCCCAAGTAGCTGGGATCACAGGCGTGTGCCACTGCATCTAGCTGAAATGTATTATTTTGTGAAGATAGAGTTCAGAGGGCTAGATGATCATATCTACATATGTTTTTTAAATGAATTGCTGCAAAGGAAACATTTGCTGTATTTCAGGCATTCTATTGTTAAATACTGACTGCAGTATGTAAAACAAGACAAAACTAGTTATCAGATAAAATTTCCTTCATATAAGTTAAACATGCTATTTTCAGAGTTCTATATTTGTCAACTTAGACTTGTCATAAAATAAGCTTTTGCCATTTGTGGTTTGCAAGATTGGGATTTAGGAGGATTTCTTATTGTTGTATTTTGACTGCTGATCTGTTTTGTCTTATTCCTGTTATCTTTTGACTCTGGTTGAAGTAATCAAGTTTTCTGTGCTCATTTTTTTTCTCTAAAGACTTTTAAGTTATATGTGATTTTCTTGGCATTATATTTTTTGCATTTAGATTTATGTTTTTCAGTATATACATATAAAGATTCAGTATTATCAATTTCCCTAGCAAGATAAAAACTTTAGCATGCCTTTACTTTTGTTCCCTAACTCTTCCTAAATCAAAATTTATTTATTTTTTAATTTTTATTTATTATTATTATTTTTTTTTTTTTAGTTAGAGGCTCTCTCTCTCACCCAGGCTGGAATGCAGTGGCCACTGCAGCCTCAACCTGCTGGGCTCAGGCAATCCTTCCGCCTCAATCTTCCAAGTAGCTGGAACTACAGGTGTGCACCACCACACTTGGCTCATTTTTCTTGATTTATCGTAGAGATGAGATCTTGCAAAGTTGCCCAGGCTAGTCTCGAACCCGTGGTCTCAGGCAGTCCTCTCACCTCTGCCTCCCAAAGTGCTAGAATTATAGGCGTGAGCCACTGTGCCTGGCCCTTTTAATCTTTTTAAAAAATAGAGAACTGTGTTGCCCAGGCTTGTCTTGAACTCCTTGGCTCAAATAGTTCTCCCGCCTTGGCCTCCCAAAGTGCTGGGATTGCAAGCATGAGCCACTGTGGTTGGCCCCAAACCAAAATGTTGACATAAACAAGGAGCTAGAATTTTGACGGATTTATTTCCTTTCCATGGTTTTTGGTTCTTATGCTTTTCCCTTTCTTGCATCTTTTTCCTTTTTTGTTGCTGGAGTATCAACTCCAGTAATTTTCGATGTCAAATTTTCATTTCGGTTAGTTCAAACTGTTTAATTTCCATCTTGATTTCTTACTTGACTCCTGGGTTATTTAGAATTGTGTCGTTTTGTTTGTAAACTTTTGGGGATAATGTACTTACATTTTTATATTGATTTCCAGCTTAATTACATTATGGTTAGACACTGTGGTTTCAGTCCTTTGAAATTTGTTGGGACTTGATTTATGGCCCAGCGTGGTCTGTTCTAGTAAATGATCCATGTGCACTGGAAAAGAATGTCATTTGCAGTTGTTGGGTGTGGCGTTCCATATGTGTCTATTAGGTTCAGTTGATTCGTTGCCTGTTCAGATCTTCTCTGCATCTTTACTGGCTTTATCTTCCTTTTCTATCATTTACTAAGAGAGTTATATTAAAATCTAATCATGATTGTACATTTGCCTAGTTTTCTTTCTAGTTCTGTCAACTTTTGCTTTATATGCTTGGCTTTATATTTAATTTTATTTTTCCTGTTGACTATTAATAAAATTAATGTTTTGATATATAGGATTGTCTGACATCTTTTTATTCTTTATTTTAGAAAGTTAACTCTTTTTGTTGTTATTTTTTTTTGAGTCGGAGTCTCACTCTGTCGTCTAGGCTGGACTGCAGTGGCACACTCACGGTCACCACAGCCTAGATCCTTCTGCCTCAGCCTTCCAAGTAGCTGGAGCCACAGGCTTGCACCACCACGCCTAGCTAATTTTTTTTTTTTAATTTGTTGTAGAGATGCGGTCTCGCCAAGTTGCCCGGGCTGGTCTCAAACTCCTGGGCTCAGACAATCCTTTCGCCTTCGCCTCTCTAAGTGCTGGGATTACAGGCGTCAAACACTGCACTGGTGAAAGTTAACTCTTACCATGATTTACTTATTCACTCCTCTCTCCCTCAGCATGTTGTGGTCAGTTGTAAGTTTTAAAACATTCATGATCTCTAAATACAGTACTTAAAGATAACCAATAATGTGCTACTTGTTAAGAAACAAGTTTGATGTTCCTTAATGTAAAAAAATTTTTCTGCAAGATTTCTCATCACAACTAAATTTCCTTTCATGAATTTTGTTTTGTTGGTTCAGTTGTGCAGGAGAAACTTTTGTCTTGTCATTCATTAGTTATGTATTTTTAAAATACGGAAACAACAAAGTTGGGATTGATTTGTTTCACAAAGACTTTTATTTTATAAAAGTTAGAAGTAGTTTTACTGAAAGAAGACAAAATTGTTATATTATAACTTGGATCATAATGTTAAGGACTCACACTAACTTAATATTTAAACATGGTGTAATGTTTATTCCTGTACTCCGTATTTGTCAGGGAATCTTAACCAGAGTAGGAAATTTTTTGGTGCTGTGTTGAAAGTGCAGGGCACAAGAGATTTCCATAAAAAGGCATAGGATTTGCTTGAAGGAACATAGTGGTTTTCCAGCTTGGCAGTAATGAGTTAGAACTCACTCCCTTTAGCAAGAAAGTATTAACCTACATTATTCTTACTGGGAATTTGTGCATGGCCTTTCTTGTGTCAGTTATTTGATTCTTGTTTTGCAGGTATGTGCCTACATGTATACATTCATAACCTATGGTATTTGTTAGGGGTAAAGAAAATAATTTTCTATATATGCCGTATGCGGAAAATGGTTTTGAAAGCTGATTGTCTTATTACCACTTGAGTTGAGGAACAGGGGCCAAATATTTTTGTTGTTGCAGAATACCCAAGATATTATTCTGAGTTTCCCCCAAATTTGTGTTGCCCTAGAAAAGCTGAAGGCATTTGGGGAATATAAATGATCCTTGCTGTTATAGGAGTTCCTCCCGAAAAATACACATTTTTGGAGTAGAGAGACAGTGGATTCACACCTTGTTAAAATGACAGCAATCTCTAGACTAAGAGGCCTGGAAAAAGGGGCCGAGCATAAGGGGGTCCTCCGGCATGAAATCTGGGCTCTGGTGTTTAACTGTCAGTACTATTTCAATGGAAATGACATCACTTTTCTCCCTGGGACCCACCCGTGCAGATAGAACTATTGGGTGCCTAGTGTCCAGCACAAACTGTCCAGCACAACCTTCCCCCACCTCACTTTTTCCCTTTTTAAAACATGGTTATTTTTCAGGGCTCAGTTCTTAGCTTTCTTCTCTTTAAGAGTAAAATTCTTCTTGCTGATGTCACCTGCCGCTCTGGTGTCACCTGCTACCATCTGTTATAACAGTGACTCCTGGGTCTGTACCTCCAGTTGATTGGCTTCTGTGGAGCCTCCGGACCTGGGTTGTAAATGTCTGTCAGATCTCTCTGCCTGCTTCTCCGATAGGAATCTCACACTTAATTTTTGCAAGAAAGTGTTATCCTTCGTTTTAAACCTCCTTTGCCTTTTGTCTTAATTGGAGTAGGCTTCTCAGCCACTTGCTCACTCGAGCCAGATACCTAGGAGTTATCCTTGACTCTTCTTCATGCCTCTTAAGAAAAATGTCTTGTCAGTTGTGGAGTTTTATCAGCTTTACCATCAGAAAAGCATCATCCGCTTTTTGCCCCTCACGTGCTACTCTGCAGGGCCATGTAATCTCCCACCCAAACTATCAGAGTAGCTTCCTAACTGTTCTGTCTCTAGTCTCTCCTCTCTTCAGTCTACTTTATGTACTATTTTTTTGGGTTTTTTTTTTTTTTTTTTTCAGTCGAGGTCTCTCTCTGTCACCCAGGCTAGAGTGCAGTAGCACTATCACGGCTGACTGCAGCCTCAACCTCCTGGGCTCGGGCGATCCTGCTACCTCAGCTTCCCAAGTAGCTGGGACTACAGGTGCGGCCACCACACGTGGCTGATTTTTTATAGACACAAGGTCTTACTGTGTTGCCTAGGTTGGTCTTGAACCTCTGGGCTCCTGCTTACTTTATATACTATATCGATTATTTTTCCAGAATATAAATCTAATATATTAATTTTTGAAAAGTCACTGTGTTTCCTCCCGTTGCTTACTAGATAAGATGTAAACTCTTTTAACATAGCAAGTGCCTTTGCAAGTGTGACCCAGTGTGCATACCCTGCTTCATCTTTCATACCTTCTTTTTAAACACTGCTTACAGCCACATTGAGCTATGTGGTATTCATTCCCTGGGTGTTTTGTATTTAATGCTTTTGTGTATTTGCTTTAACTGTTTCCTTTGCTTGGAATGCCTACTGCATCTCCGCTAGTCAAAACTGAAAAACTATCCTGTACTCTACCCCTCCTCAGTCCTTTAATTTTGTCTCTGTACTAACTTTATTCACATGATATTGTAGTTATCTATTTCTCCTTTTTAAGCTCCTTGAGAGTGGGACACATGTTATTTTCATTATTATTTCCCTGGCCCCTCGTCCTGAACTGGTACCTAGGAGATACTCTGGATGTTCGATTTGCATGTAGTAATTTACAGCTAGAAAAATACTTATTTTAAAGGTACAGTTCAATACATTTTGAGTAGATGCAGCTAGCACCACAGTTGTGATACAGGTCATTTTCTTCACCCTTGTGCTCCTTTGGAGTCGTCACCCCTGTGTCACCACGATGGCCCCAAGCAGCTTTCTGTCACTAGAGTTTAGTTTTGTCTTTTGCTGGCATGCTTTTGGGGTCCATCCATGTTTGTTCCTTACATTCATTACTGAATAGTATTCCTTTAATTGGATATAAAAGTTTATTGATTTGTTCATCTCTTGATGGATGCTTGCATTGTTTCTAACTTTTGGTTATTATGAACAAAGGTAAAGGTTGAAATTTTACTCTTTTTTTTTCCAACTTGTTCCAGCTTGACCTGTTGAAAATAATGTCTTGTACATATTGAATGACTTTTTGTCCCTGTATTAATGATCTATTGCCACGTAACAGATTAACCCCAATCTTACTGATTTAAAACAGCAATAATCATTTGCTGTCTCACAGTTCTGTGGGTCAGGGATTTGAGAGTGGCTTGGTTGGAATGGGCTAGTTCTTGATCTCTCATGAGGCTGTAATCATTTTTATTAAGGCTTGACTGAAACTGCAGAATGTGCTTCAGAGGTGGCTAACTAAGATGGGTGGCAAGTTGGTGCTGGCCTCTGTTCCTTGTCCAGATGATCCAAGAGACCACAACACAACCTGCAGTTCTAGGTTGACCACTGCTTTCTTTTTTTGGAAAAAGGACCTTGCTCTGTCAGAAAAGTCTCAGGCTGGAGTGCATTGGTATGATTATGGCTCACCACAGCCTCAGCCTCCTGAACTCAGGTGATCCTTCCACCTCAGCCTCCCGAGTAGCTGGGACTATAGGCACGTAGCCACTACACCTGACTAATTTTTTCATCATTTTTTTGTAGAGTTGAGGTATGGCTATGTGACCCAGGCTTGTCTTGAACTACTGGACTCAGGCAACCTTCCTGCCCTGGCCTCCCTAAGTGCTGGGATTACAGGCATAAGCTACCGTTCCTGGTCCATTTTTTCCTTACGCATTTTAAAGATACTTTTCCATTTTCTTCCGTCCTGCATAACTTCATAATAAGTCTGCATATTTTCTCAACTTTGTTCCCAACTAAACCTGTTCCTATCTAAACTTTTTTTCTCCAGCTTCTTGTAAGGTTTTCTCTTTTGACAGCTTCTCAGGAGTTTGATTATTGTATCTTGCTGTGGTTTTCTTTGTGTTCCGTAAGGAGAGGGCTCATTGAGTTTCTTGGATCAGTGGGTGTGTAGTTTTTTTATTAGATAGATAGATGGATAGATGGATGGATGGATGGATGGATAGATCGATCGATCGATCAGTGGGTGTGTAGTTTTTTTAAGATAGATGGATGGATGGATAGATGGATGGATGGATGGATGGATGGATGGATGGATGGATGGATGGATATAGATGGCCTGATATTGTAGTTCTAGTCTCTTTCTTCTTTTCTTTTTCTTTTTTTCTTCTTTCTTATTTCACCCTCCACCCCCAGCCATCCACCCTCTCTCTCCTCTCCCTTCCTCTTTTCTCCCCCTTATTCTCATCACCTTTTAACTGTGTTCCAGTTTGGGTACTTTCTATTGCTGTGTCTTCAGATGCTCTGATTTTTCTGCAATATTGAATATACTGTTAGTCCCATCCAGTGATATTTCCATTTAAGATAATTGTTTTGGAATCCTTTTTCTTTCTCTTTTCTTTTTTTTTTTTTTTTTTGAGTTGGAGTCTCACTCTTGTCACCCAGGCTGGAGTGCAGTGGCACGCTCACGGCCACCGCAGCCTCGACCTGCTGGACTCAGGTGATCCTTCCCCCTCAACCTTCCAAGTAGCTGGAACTATAGGCATGCACCACCATGCCCAGCTAATATTTTTGATTTATTGTAGAGATGAGGTCTCACCAAGTTACCCCAGCTGGTCTCGAACTCATGGGCTCAGGCAATCCTCTCTCCTCGGCCTGCCAAAGTGCTGGGATTATAGACATGAACCACTGCGCCCGGCTCAAGTTCTTTTTCTTATGTCTACCATTTCTTTTCTTCTTATTTTTTCCCTTTAAATCCTTAAGCATATTTATAATGGCAGTTTTAGAGTCCTCTTTGACTAGTTTCATCATTTCAGTTTTGGGACTGTTTCAGTTGACTTATTTCACTCTGGTTTCAGGTTATATTTTCTTCATATAGCTATTAATTTTGGATTGAATGCTAGACATTGTTGATTTTATATTGTTGAGTTGTGGGATTTTTTTTTTTTTTTTTGCTTCTTATAGAAAATTCTGGACTTTGTTCTGACAGGTAGTTGAGTTGCATGTGGATCAACTCTAGGCTTGTCTTGAACTTTGTTAGGAAGCCTCCGTAGTATCATTTACTCTAGGGCTAGTTTAGCTCTACGAAGCCATTAATCTTCTGAGATTTCTTGAATTCCTGGTTCTTCAACAAGGAAGACTTTTCTATCAGAATCATATGAACTCTGGGAATTGTTCTTCCTGTTGATCTCCATTTATTCTTTTCCTTACCTTGTGGAGTTATGATCTATGTTCCTAGCTTAGTGCTTGGCCACAGACTCAAGTGGATTTCTGTGCAGATTTCTGGAATTTTCTGTGCATAGCTCCCACTCCTGTGGTAGACTTCCAAGCGCTGCTTGAATTCTTTGTTCCTGCACCACAGTCTGAAAAGTGCCTCCAGGCAGAAAGCCAGGGCAGTTATAGGTATCACTTCATTTCTTTTGCGTCTCTCAGAAGTTACACTGCTTGTTGTCCGGTGTCTGAAAACAGTTTCATATTTTTTGTTCAGTGTTTAAGCTGTTACTGTGGAATGAAAAATATTTCTAGTTACTCCATCATGGCCACTAGAAATTATCACCTCTCTTTTTACCTTTTAAGATAATCATGGAGATAAAAAATAAAGTTTATATTCCTTTTATTTTCTTTAGCATTTTGGGCCTTATGCTAATACCTGCTTATAGAGTTTGTGTCATTTGATATACTGTTCACATCCTGCTGCATTTCAAGGTGACATTTTAAGTGATTTGGCTATAACACAATAGTGAGCAAAGTAGTACAGAATTACTATAGGATATTTTAAGCAAATAAAAGCAAGCACATTGTATGAAAACTCATAACTGAACCTTTTTAAAAAAATAGATGTTATTTAAATGATAGCTTTGCAAATAATTGGGTTAATGATTATAGTTATAAAGCAACTATTGGTTTTAATTATGTTGTTTTCTGTTCAAGCACTCTTAGAGGTAATATGAACAGACTGGACTGATAACTGATGCCTAGTCAAAGACGATTGTCCCTGAGTTAGGGAGTCTGGAAAAGTCCTATAAATTTATGTTAAAATCCACTTGGTTTTTGCTGTGTAACCTCTTTTGTCTCCTTAACATTCTTAAGAAAAAAAATCCCATGTTTGATGTAATAGATGTACATTCTTAGGTTGTTCTTAATGTCTTTGTTTTTTGTTTTTCAGATCATCAGTATTTAAACAGACCTCATCATGCGCGAGTACAAGCTGGTGGTCCTCGGTTCGGGGGGCGTGGGGAAGTCCGCTCTGGTGAGTTGACCTGGTAGAGCTTATAGTGTATTACAAGAGAACGTGGGCATTTGCTAACTTTCAGACTTCTAGTCACCAAAGAGAAAAGGTGACTTATTTTTGTATATCTGGTATCTGGTCCACAAGGGACAGGAGGTCATTTAGTAACCACAGATGGATAGTTTTATAATGTTGGCTCATTTATTCTTTCATTTACCAAATAGTTATTGGCAACCTTATGTCAAGCACCACTGTTCATGATTCAAAGAGGAATAAGATTGTTCTCATTTTTAAGGAATTTACATTTCTGTGGGGGAAACTGATTATTATAGATTTTAGTGGGATGATTCCTCCCCTGCCTCCACCCCAGACTTATGTGGAAGAACAGTTATGTTTTGTGTATGTGCTATATTTACTTAGTAAATAATTATTGAGGATCAATAATTATTGAGGATCTAAAATGTCAGACCCTAGGGTCACAAAAACAGTTGCAGTGTCATGGAGCTTACATTATAGTGTAGGAGATGTAATAAATACACCAGGAAACAAAGAACCACTTGATTATTTTTGTGAGAGAGATGCTCTGAGAGAAAAGCACAGAGTAATCCAGAAGAATGGCAGAGCGGATGTGGGAGACACATGGGAGCTGACGTGGTGCACCAGGTTGCTGTTATGGGAACGTGGATTAGAACCACGGCAGCGAAGGAGAGAGAAGGAGGTGGCTGGGGACGGGTGGCAGAACCAGCATGACTTAGTGCTGGACTCATTTGAGGACAAGGAGAGGAGGAGCTGTCAAGGATGACACTCAAGTCTACTGAGTTTGATCTACTAATTCTATGGATGGATAAAAAGAGAAGGGAAACACGAGAGTGAGCAGTGAGAGTCAAAATCAAAGAATCATGTCAAATGTTATATGTTTGTGAGATGCTCGAGTAAATATATCAAGTAATATAACTTCAAGATAAGAACTTAAAAGAGAGACCTATAATATGACTTCGGGTGTCCTCAATATATCACTGGTATTTAATTTTATGAGAATTACATTACTGTTAGAAGTGTATGCGAGGAGACCCAAAAAAACTTTGAGATTGTCTTTCAATTATCTTTTGGAGGGTGGGCCCCGTAGTATACTTGGAATGTGTTCCTCTGTATCAAACGGTTAACCAAAGTTTTTAATCTGTAAGTTTTGAGAAGGTTGCATCACGATTTGCAGAAGAAATGTCCTGAGTTGTGGCACACAGGTGACTGGTCCTTCCACTATGACAATGTACCCACCCCACTGCACTGAGCATTCAACAGTTTTTGACCAAAACCGGCATGACCCCTATGCCTCACCCTCCCTTTTCACCTGTTTTCATCCTGAGTGACTTTTTCTTTTTTTGAGTCAGAGTCTGACTCTGTCGCCCAGGCTGGTGTGTGGTAGCACACTCACAGCCACCACAGCCTCGACCTGCTGGGCTCAGGTGATCCTTCTGCCTCAGCCTTCCAAGTAGGTGGAACTACAGGCATACACCACCATGACTGGCTAATTTTTTGATTTATTGTAGAGATGAGATCTTGCCAAGTTGCCCAGGCTGGTCTTGAACCCCTGGGCTCAGTCAGTTCTCCTTCTTGGCCTCCCAAAGTGCTGGGATTACAGGCATGAGCCACCATGCCTAGCCTGAGTGACTTTTTTTTGTCTCCCCGGATGAAAAAGTCCTCAAAGGAATGAATGAGATTATCTAGGGAGAGACTAGAAAGGGATGAACCAGGACTGAGCTCTGAGTGCCTCTTAGTCTTTAGAGAGTAGTTATATAGTGTTGGAGGATCCGGCATAGAAAAATGTATTTTGTGCTTGAATGTCAAGGATGTATCTTTCTTGACTGCTCAGAATTCAAGTAAAAAAGAGGAAAGAGATGATGAGAGAACATGGAGCTTCAGTCAGGTGTTGGGGCCATGGCCACACCGGGCTTGGTTGGGTAGATGCGAGCTGAGCAGATGCAATGCAGGCAATTGAAGAGACTTGATTATGAGAGTGAGCAGAGGAGGGGACAGAAGCTGGAGGCTCATAGGCTTATGGGAGGTTTTGATTTTGGCGGGGATTGGAGACAGTAGAGCAGTTTGTATGCTGGAGATAACAGCACACACACGCTAATTCAACAGAGGAGGAAAGGTGGGAATGCACACAAATACCACAGGAATGCAGTTGGAATCTGTGAATGAGAGATATCCTGAGAACTGAGAGAAGGTTGGTTCAGAGGAGCAGGGAACGCTGACATGCAGTAGGAAAGAAATAAGAATCCTGGGATTGTTCTGCATTTTTTCAGGTCTTAGAGAAGGCGCTTGGGTTCTCATGCCTGCGTCTACATCCAGTCTCTCTCAATAGCACGGGTTCTATACACTTTGGAAAGCTCCACTGTACACTTCCAAGAGAAGGAGAGTTATCTCAGTCTTATCAGGAAAATAGTTTGACCTCAGGGAGCCTCTGCCTTGGACCATGTTTGGAGAACCTCTGCTCTAGTCTAAAGCTTATTAGGAAGCCATATTTGTATTAGACCGCTTTTTATATTTAAATCATGGCCATACTTAGAAGATGAGGCAATTGAATCCTTGGTAAACATTAGGAGAAAGAAGTTTCAAGTTTACTGTGTTCAAGTTAATTTTTTTAATTCAAGCTAAAATAGTATATAAAATATTTCTGAGTAATTTAATTGTAGATGACCTCAATCCACATTCTTACCCTTGCTTTTAGGCAATATTGTATCAGGCCCTGGGTTTAAAGCTGTCCTTAGCATATTTTCTATACTTCTTTTTACTTTCAGAATAATAAATATGTAGTTTCTAGTTTGCGCTTATGCGTATCTTAGAGATAAAAGATAATATCCGAAAAAGATGAGTAGGCATTGTTTTCCAATGGGAAGAGTAAGGCTTTGGAATCAGGAAGATGTATGAGGGGGCCCTCCAAAACTGTAATTTACTTATAAAAAATTGTGTATTCTTGCATGTTTAAATTTCAGTCACCTTCAAAAGTACTCGCCATTTGATGCAATACACCTATGGAGACGCTTTTTCCACTGCTCAAAACAGTTTTGAATGCATCGATTTTGATGCTAAAAGCGCTTCTGCTGTTTTTTGTTTTACCTCTTCCTTATAGGCAAAACATTTCCTTTTGAGGATTTTTTCATCTGGGGAAACAAAAAAAGGTCGCTTGGGGCAAGATCAGGTGAATAGGTGGGAGCAGGAGGTTGTTTGGGGTCAAAAACTGCTGAACACTCAGCCTGGTGTGAGCTGGTTCACGTGTAAATCACCCATCATGCAGTGAACAAATGCATTGAAAGAATCTCCAAAAAAATCACCGAAGCCGAACGCAGCCTCTCACACTAGCTGGTACATTGATGTCGATGGGTTCCTAGAACACTTACCTTGCTGGGGAAGCCTATATACAAGGGTTCTGCCCTCCAAAGGATAATTCTGGGTTTTTTGGGATCACCCCTTTGTATGTTTGAATCTCAGCCGGCAGATGGGGAAAATAACTATTTCTAGGGTGCATGTGAAATTTGGCTGTAATTATAAATTAAAAGTGATTACCTCAGTGTCTGGAGCATAATAGCCATTCACTTAAATTCCCTTTTATCTTTTCACCCAAACTTAGAAAGACTTAAACAAAAAAACTGAAGCCTGGTACCACCTGTAGTCTTAGCTACTCGGAAGTCTGAAGCAGGAAGATTGTTTGAGTCCAGCCTAGGCAACTTAGCAAGACCCCATCTCCTAAAAAAAAGTTTCAGAACTTTGTCTCTCCATTGAGGGCACAGGGTAAAAGTTATTATAGCTACATAAAGGAGCGGTAGGGGTTAAATATTGGTAGTTTTTCATTTTTTGATAAATTCAAATGTATGTTATTTGTATCCTCATATTTTAAAGCTTAATAAAATAATTATTTAACAGTGTAGTGGTGTCTGCCCCAGTATCGATGATAGTTTTGAACACTGCCACCTCTTTTTGTAATATTAATAAGTGTACTCTTAGTATGGATGTGTCTTTATATTGAAAGATAATAATGATACTTTACATTGTTGTGTTTCCCCAGAATTTTCACGTAATTTTATTCAGTCTTTGCAGTTTTGTGAGGTTAAGTAATATGCAAGAGGGCTTGATTTTTTTTTTTTTTAAGTCCTTAACTTTTCTCTCTTTTTTTCCCTCCAGACAGTTCAGTTTGTTCAGGGAATTTTTGTTGAAAAGTATGACCCAACGATAGAAGACTCCTACAGAAAGGTAAAATGTGAAACTTGTATACACATAGCTCTTTATAACTTTAAATTTTGATTCATGGAATTGTTTTTTTCAAAATAGTTTTGAGACTTAATACAAATGTACTGCATCTGTTTTAAAAAGTTTCACAGAAACAGACTATTTCTTATAGAATACACTTAGGTATAGGGAACTCCATGCTCTGTTACTGGTTAGCAATTTATTCTTTAATTTATATATTTCCCTGGTGGAGACTTTTTTTAATACAGAAAAAAGATGCACATAAATAGCATCTTAACTACTCTTGGTTGTCAACAATTAAGATCACCTTTTTGCTTGAATATATCCAATGACTGAAAGTCTGTATTTTGTTTAATTATGTAATAACTTAAAAGATATTTCATCTTTAGACTACAGAAAAATTAGAGTTAGATTCTCTGTGATACTGTCATGGGGATTCATGTCATGCTTTTGTCAAAACCCATAGGATGTACAATACCAAAAGCAAATCCTCATGTAAACTATGGACTTTTAGTGATAATGTTGTGACATGTAGGTTCATTAGTTGTAACAGTGCATGGGCAATCTCTGTACCTTCCCCTCAGTTTGTCTGTGAACCTAAAACTGCTCTAATAAAGTCTCCTTAAAAGGTAAAAACTAGATAGTTGGTCTTGACAAAAAACAATATTTTATTTAAGACAAGGTATAATTGTGAAAAATTTTCATGATTTTATTTCCTAAGTATATTGAGAGGAAAAAAGACAGTGTTATAAAAGACCAAGCCAAGGGTATATTAAAAAATTAAAAAAAAAAAAAAGATTAAACTTGCCTTTAATAGGAAAGGATTGCTTTTTAAAGATATTTTTAGAATCTGCCCTATGTAACTTGCGTTGAATTAAGTTAGTTCATCAGACAACACTGTCAGAGCAGTTTCACTGTCTTCAAATTGGAAACAAAATTGTGCTCTAGTTACATTGAGAAACCATAGACTAATTGATTATTCATTGAACATGCCCAGTTCCAGATTTCGTAGGTTACTGTAATTGTCCCGTAAGTGGCGAGGTGACAAGTTTGTGGCCATACTAGAGGTTCTCCTCATCACTGCCTGATTGGACACAGAAGCAGTTTAAAACAGTCCTTAGGTTAACACATTTATTTCAAAGACAGGGTTGCTTTATTGAAACTTCCCCCAAATAAGTTGCTAGTTAAAGCTCTAACTGTAAAGCAATGTCTATATCTAAAATGCTGAAGGACTAGCTTTTCTTAATTCCATCTTTATTAAGTTTTCCACACAGTTGATAGTTGATACTTTTTTAGGCCAATTGTCTCTTCTTTTATAAAACAGGAAAATGGAGCTCAGTGTATAAAGTTCTACCTTTTACATAGAGCTTTTCTAAAGAGGTTCCTTTTTCTTAAAGTCCTGAAGACCGTGTGAGCTCAGTGCTGTTTATTTTAGCACTTCTCTGGGTTTCCTTTATGTCTTAAGTTCAAATTTTGCTGTGTGTTAAATTTTGTGAATATCTTAGTAAAATTTTTACAACTTGAACTTGGTATATCGGCAAAATTTTCTTTACCCCCCAAAATCTTTTTGTGTGCATTTTGAGCCATTTAATATTTTTATACTTTGTTTTCTCTGATGATAATCTATACATATTTATATACGTTTTTCTCTGTTACAGCTATACTTGTTTGCTGCAAATTTTCTTTTCTTTTTTTTTTTTTTTTGAGCTGTAATCTCGCTCCATCACTCAGGCTGGAGTGCAGTGGCATGCTCACAGCCACCCCAGTGGCGACCTGCTGGGCTCCGGTTATCGTTCCGCCTCAGCCTACCAAGTAGCTGAAACTACAGGTGTGCGCTACCACGCCCGGCTAGTTTTTTATTTTGTTGTAGAGACGAGGTCTCACCAAGTTCCCCGGGCTGGTCTCGAACCCACAGGCTCAGGCAATCACTCGCCTCAGGCTCCCAAAGTGCTCAGATTCCAGGCTGAGCCACCAAGCCCAGCCCAAATTTTCTTAAATTATAAAATATGACTTTTTGCCTTTAATAAGAACAAATGAGAATCATTACAATGGTCAGAAAACTATCTAAACTCAGCACGAACCATGCTGGCTTATAGAATGATCCTAGGCTGTGCTGGAGGCCCCTCTTCTTTATTGTGGTAGCAGGTTTACTCCTAGCCAGTCCAGCGAACTGCGAGAGAAAAGCTTTGTGGTTGTTAACAGGCACGTTGGTAGGAGAGGTGGGAAGAAAATGCAATAACACTTGGTGGTACTTTGCTCTTTTTTTACCCCCACAGCAAGTTGAAGTAGATTGCCAACAGTGTATGCTCGAAATCCTGGATACAGCAGGGACAGTAAGTCTGTTTTCTCTCTCTCTCTCTCTCTCTCTTTTTTTTTGATAGAGTTTAAGTCGATTTTAAGATTTGTAAGTTTTGTCATCTGAATAATTCTTCTGAATAAAAGTAACCATTGTGATTAAGAGCAAATCCTTTGAATGTAGGGCTTCTTACATTTTCTTCTGCATATGAAATCAACTGTGATGTTAAGCACGAAGGCTCATAAAGAAGAACAAGGAAATCCGCTGTGATGTGCTTAGTCTCACGAATATCACAGACTGTATATTGAGTTCGCCTGCAGAGTCTGTTGTTGTGTTTCTTCTTCCTGTATTGTGAGGACTGTGTTACTGGTACTATCTTTGAAATAAAATTATTCTAAGTCCAGAATTACTAGTTATTGTAGGTATTTCTGTGGTTCAAATAAGACTTTGTCTCTTGGCACCATAGTCACTCATTTTTATAAAAATTATTTTTCTTTTCACGAGCATTTTAACATCTCAAGGGGCTGGTGATATATGTTTTCTGAGGAAGGCAAAAATCTTTAGGATTATTTTCAACTGCATTTTTCTTAACTATAAATTAGTATAATGACATTAGTGTATCCCAGGGTGCTTGTAATTACCATAGGAGATAATGATTATAAATCACTTGGCACAGTGTCTGCTACATAGTGTGGAATGTGTGTATTTGCTGTATCTTACTGTCTTCATTAATACCATCACCTTTATAATTTTTAAAATTAATAACTGATGATTTACAGTTATCCACACAAAATGCATACATTAAGCAATTTTTGCTTTTTCCTTTTTTTCCCCCATATGCATAGACTTTTCACATTAGATAATTTCCAGCTTAAAATGGATGGTATTCTTAAATATTATAAGTTGTTTAAAATTCAGCTCAAATTTTTCCACTATAATTTGTATAAATGATGAGAAAGTTTCAGATAATTTTGAAAAGCATATAAGCAGACTGGAGCGACTATATACAACAATACAGTGCTAATTATGCTGTTTTCATTCTTTTGTGGGAAAATGGATGACTCTAATGTTAGAGAGCTTTGGCTCGCTAGAACTACACCTTTCTTTTTTTTTTTTTGAGTTGAGTCTCACTCTGTTGCTCAGACTTGAGTGCAGTGGCTGCTCCTGGCCACCACAGCCTTGACCTCCTTGACCTGCTGGGCTCCAGCAGTCCTTCCACCTCAGCCTTCCAAGTAGCTGGAACTACAGGCGCACGCTACCACGTCCGGCTAATTTTTTGATTTATTGTAGAGATGAGGTCTCGCCAAGTTGCCCAGGCGGGTCTTGAACCCGCGGGCTCAGGCAGTCCACTCGCCTCGGTCTCCCAAAGCGCGGGATTACAGGCTGAGCCACCGAGCCCGGCTTTCAGCTTTCTTATGTCAGCTGAATTATGAGGTCTCTCCCTCTACCCCCTCCTCCATGCTCCCAATTTTCTTAGTTTCTGAATCAGTGAAATCCTTTGTTTTAGAAACTCCAGTGGCTAAAAAGAATACTTTCCACTTCTTTTCCCCACCTACACAGTGTGAGGGCAAGTTTCGTCTTCCTCTGTCCAATTATAAGAAGGAAGTTCTCTACTACAGAAATCCCTCCTGCGTGCTCTCCAGTGTCTTGTGCATTTCCTATCCTAGCACTCAGCACACTGTATTAGAATTGCATTTGCTTGTCTGTGTCTTGCAAAAAAATTAGGAAGTAACTGATGCTTATTAATCTTGCCCCAGACTCTTCCTTGTTTTTTGAAGATTTTTGCTCACTCTCTCCAACACTGCTTTGGTCAGAATTCCTGGTGATTTTACTGTCCTAACAGAATCTCTATGGGTTTTGTAGCTGTCTTAGTACTCTGGCCAGTGAGCTCCTTGATCTCCATCCTCCTGTCCCTAATCATACAGGGCTTTGCCCAAAGCTGTGTAATTACCGGTAACTGTAAGGCTGCCCTCATCTCACTTCCAAGCACCCTACTCTCCAGCCACCATCCCTTGTTTATCCCTCTTACTTCCTTCAGTGCCCTTCAGCTTCATTGAAACCTTAGTTCATTTATGCTATAACATCTTTTTGTTGTCCCGTATATCTTCAACCCCCTCTGCACATAGCTTTAAGTGTCCACAGTCTGTCATTCATGATCATTCTCTTGCATACATCCTCAACTCTCCTGACTTTTCAGCACCCTTGACTTAGTTGGCCGCTCTCCTCTACCATGAAGCCTTTATTCATTTGCCTTCCAGGAAACAACCTATGCCTGACTTTCTCCTTTTCTCACTGGTTCCTCCTAATCTCCTTCCCTAATTCCTCTTTATCTCCTCAACCTTTTCGTGTTAGAGGGCCTCAATATTTAATACTTGGATTTCTCTTTCTAGCAAACTGCTCTGGAGATCTCCTTTAGGACCATCCTTGAAATCTTCCCTAAACTTTAGGCTCCTGTCTGTCTGTTCCGTACCTCTTCTTGTATTCTAATAAGCATTTCAAACATAGCATGTCCATACTAAACTCCTGATACCTTCCCCAACCTGAGTCTTTCTCATCTCAGTAAATAATACCCTTGTAGTTTGTTATGCTTGAAACCTTTGAGTCATCCTTGACTCTTTTGTTATATTCTCTGTACATCCAAGTTTTCAGTAAATCCGATTGGCTTTACTTTTCAAAGCTTACCCAGAACTCAGCCACTACCACTAGAATCTGATGATGCTACCTTGGTCTAAATAGTTTTCATCTCTCACCTGGATTATTTCAGAAACCTCAAAACTGGTCTCTCTGTTTCTGTTCTTGACCCTAGTTGAGACTATTCTCACACAGTAACCACAATAATCCCATGTAAATGTAAGATCATGTCTTCCTCAGCCTAAATTATGTGTGCAACTTGGAGTAAAAGCCTAAGTCTTTATGATGTTTGCCTGTAAGTTCTACGTGATAATCAACCCCCTCGCCGTTCCCTCTGACCTCACCCCCTGTACTTACCTCTAGTTAAACCTGTTCAGATGAGTCTGGTCTCCTTACAGCTTCTCATACAACTCTCAATGTGCTTCCCCTCCGGGCCTTGTCATCTGCTGTTTCCTTGGCCTGGATACTCTCATGCCACAGAACAACAGAGCTTCCTCCTCACCTCCTTCAGATCCTTACTCAGATGCTACCCATAAGGCCTTCCCTGGGCATCATCTTTTAAAATACAGCTTTCTGTTCCCACCCTCAAAAGAAACTCCCTATCCTCTCCGGCCCCTCTTTATTTTTCTCTGTAACATTCATTACCATCTGGCATACTTTGTAGGTGTTTGTTTCCATGTACACTCTTCCAAGACAGTGGGTTTTGTGTCTTGTATTGACTTGCATGTAGCTGGCCCTCAGTGGATGTGTGAGATGGATGAATTTTGTAGAATGTCCTTAAGGAGGAGATTGGCATTCTCAGTAGGGGGTTGTCTGTGTGTTTACTTTTTTGATTTAATAAGAAGCAGAGACCATGAGCTCAAGAGAACATGATAGGTATAGTATTGCTAGTATTTGTAACACTTATATTTGTAAGTGAATTCATTTATTATATAATTAAGCATTCGGACAGTGTCAGCATTTAATTAGTTCCATAATGGTGCTATCCTGGAATATACAAAGTTTGTAAATCAAAAATCCAGGAAACCACCATTTTTACACTTTCCCAGAAAATATACTGGCAGCAACATAGACTGGCATTCAACCGTGTTCCTATGGCACTAGAATTTGAAGCTGAGGAAATGACTGAGTGGTGGCACGGCTAACTTCCTAGAATGCAAAAAAAGAGTGCAACAGCCCGGTTGGAACTACCACCACTATTGTAGATGTGGTAGACAAAATGTAGTGATGTGGGGAGCCAGGGACACAAGGCAGACAAGGCCAAAGATCTCTGTGGATTTGGGCCTTATTATATGATGCCCGAAGAGGCGCAAAGATCGAAATACTTAAAAACCCAAGATATGTACATGTTTAATATTCTACGATTTGTGCATTTTAAATACTATGTATAAAATCCCAAATCTTTTAAAATTAGATTTTGTCTAGTATTAATATCTGTAGTTATAGCATACAGTAATGATTATCTCCAGATAAGAGGGGGTGGGCTTTAAATTAAAACAGAAATCATTTTAATCTGATATGACCAAAGTTCAGTGACTAAACATTAACAATTAGTAAATCTCACTGAAGAGTATGGGTAGTCATCATCATGCTCTTCTCACATCTTTTTGAAAGTTTGAAGTGAGGGGAAAATAAAAACACATGAACAAGCGTTTATAAAAAGAGATTCTTGACTATAATATCTGCCTGTGGAGATATTGAGTCCGTCAGTCCTGGATGATTAAGTCATAGTTCAGTACTGAGTTTATACCTCAGGTTGTTTCCACTTGGGCCAGTAGTTGTGTCATAAATGTGCAAATAAAATTAAATCAGGATCAAAATTAATTAGGATGTGTATATTAAAAAAGAATCATAAATTATAGAAAGCAAACTAAGATGGTTAAGAATTCCCTCTGATTCTGCAGTTCATTGTCATTGTTTCTAATCACCTCAGAGTTGCTAGAAACTATATTATGTTTTGTTTTCTGTCATGATCACATCCAATAAAAAATGTAGTAGTTTACTCATGAATATTCTGTTTTAAATTGTTCCAACATACATTCAAGAATATTTATAATTACATATTTTTTATTATAGGAGCAATTTACAGCAATGAGGGATTTGTATATGAAGAATGGCCAAGGGTTTGCACTAGTATATTCTATTACTGCTCAGTCCACGTTTAATGACTTACAAGACCTGAGGGAACAGATTTTACGGGTTAAGGACACAGAAGATGTAAGTATTTTTCTCTCCATATGACATACTACCATCGCTCTGTGGCCAAATTTAAAATAGTCTGTTTTCTCTGTCAATAGAAGATTTAGAAGTAGAGAATTTATTAATGCCTAAAGGTGCCCCTGTGATCAGAAAAATGTTTAAACTTTGAAATTAGCCTACAAATTATAGGCTTATACGTTTAGAGCTGAAGACGTGATAAAGTACTCGTTGTGATATGTGGCTAAAAAGTGCAGTAGGGAAAAAAGAGGAGCCCAAGAATACTTCATAGAAGTGGGACTCAGCTGAGCTTTGAAAGGTGGTAGTTACATCAGAAACTGTGTTCAAAGAACATTATTAAGAACCATAATGGTATGTTCCTATTTCCAAAGTTCTATTGGTATAACTTTTACTTCCGTGCAGTTTTTTCCTTTGAATTATGTTAAAGATTTCAATTAACTGGATTTTAAAAAATTATGTTTTAGAAATCTTGTTATATTTGTTGGCATGTGTGTCTTTTTCCTTTTGCAAAACAAAATATATACTTTATACTTTTACCTCAGTTTTGAACCATAGGGAGTTCCTTTTCAGTTGTGCAAATTAGGACATAACGTTTCAGTTGCACCTTTCTTTCTGTTTTTGTGTGTTCTAATCATTAATGGGAGCATGTAAATCTGTTCAGCACCTTAACTTTAGATAATAATGTAGGTAGGAGAGATTTAAACTCTATGACTCGTAACCAACTGTTAACCTAATGAATGATTTTCTTCCTTCCTGTGACTAATTTATCTAAGAGAATTCTATTTTTATAGGCAATCATGTGCGTGTAATTGAGCTCTGATATTGTTAATTATTTTATCCCATGTAATAGACTAAAAAAGATAAAGTTGTAGGTGCCTAGTCTGTTTAGTCTAACTCATGATAATTGCCTGTTTTAGGTCGAAGGTTCACAGTGTTCCTTAAATCCTTTCTTTTTTATAGTGTCCATCACCTCAAACAAATGACTTTGTTCTCTGGACACCTTTTAATTAAGGATGTGAATATGGTTTGCTAGCTACCTGTTTGACTGGAAGTAGAGAGTTATGGATAAATAGAGCAAAGCATCTTTGGTATGCAGAAATGGGGAAGACATAGCTGCTTTGTGGCATTATTTTTATTGTTAGCCCTCCTCCACATCTCGCCCTAAGGAGATGTCAAATGTAGAAGCAGAACCTGTGACGGTGGTGGTCTTGCCTCTGCTCTTGGCATTTGTCAGGCCTGTGAGCTGAAACACCAGAACCAGTGAGACCCTGAAATTTATTCTTGTCTGAGTTGCACGAGGGTCCTTGCCTTCAGATTTTTCGACTTGAAATTCAGCTATCAGCAGTCATCCCCACGAGTATTTTAGGATGATATTCTTAAAACAGTTCAGCATGTGTATGTAGTAGGGTTTGTTCCATGTTTTTTTGTCTCTTCACTCTCCCTCCACCACCTTCCCCCCAGCACACATACACAGGCGTTTTGTTAGCACTTGGTGAAGCTTACAGTCCTAACTAATGCATGTCAGTTGGTGGCAGGAAAAAAGAGTCTAAGTGTCGAGTGTGTTATTGCTCATTTTATGCTTCCTCCTTCCCACAGGTTCCGATGATTTTGGTTGGCAATAAATGTGACCTGGAAGACGAGCGAGTAGTTGGCAAAGAACAGGGCCAGAATTTAGCAAGACAGTGGTGTAACTGTGCCTTTTTAGAATCTTCTGCAAAATCAAAGATCAACGTTAATGAGGTAACCTTCAGCTGCTGGGCTGCACAAAGAAGTGCCTTTTTAGTTTCCTTTGCTCTTAACAGCCAACATTTTTTTAAGACAAATTTTTGTTCTTTTAAGTAATCTCGATTCTATCACCTCATGGACAGCTCTAAGTAATTCCTAGAAACCATATTTCTTCACATGCACAATTAGTTTGCTTTGATGGCTGTAAAGAGGACGCTTAAACTTACCTTATTGTCAAAGAGGAAGTTAAAATTTAAAAATATGTATAAGATCAGCCTCTAAGTGATGTGCCATGAAGTAGTGTGAAGACTATTATATCGCCCTTCTATTGTAACAATTATTTATCCAGATATGTACAAACAGCGTGTAAAGTCAAATAGAAAAGTACAAAAGAGGGTCCATGGTTTACTGGGCCCTAAAACACTGGTGCAGTTACAACTGCCCCCACCAGTCAAACTAAAGAGGTTCCCTTGCTTTGTTAGCTTTCCCGTAAGCCTTTTTAAAACACAGAGTGGGCTTCTTTCCTTAACTCGCCCTTGCCTTTGCCCATGCCCTTGCCACTTGTAGCATTACAGGTAATCAGTCAGAGTTTAGGCCACTTACATATAGGTGAGAGCGAATGGCTTAGATTATCAAGGGGCCTGTGGTTTTTGCTTGCTGTTTCTCTCTGGCCTGTGGTTCTTGTAGGTCATGTTTCCTTAACTAATATTATGGCTATAGACTATTATCTGACTTTTAAAATGACCAGATTACTTTAGACACCAGACAGAAAAAAAAGTTATGCTTGCTCCAAATCTGATATTTTACAAATAAGAATGCTAAAGCTTTTTTAGATGAAGGCTTTTTTAACAAGTACATCAAAACAAGAAATTTATAAATTGTATTTATTCAGTAAATGTTTACTGAGTACCTAGTATGTGTCTGTACTTTTTCTGGCACCCAGGTAACCTAGACAGACTCTATTCTTGCTGCCAAAGAAGTTGACATCGTGCTGGGGACTAAGTCCTGCTAGGTCTTCAACAACAATGAAAGGGAAAGGGGATTTTGATAAAGAACGTGCTAGAATTGGCAAATGTGCCTGGCTAGTGGAATCGTGGTGTGAGGTCGCCATCGACAAGATGGTTGGCCTTGGGGATGCGATTCCTTGTTGTTCCTGTCCTTCCCCTCCAAGTTCATCAGGCTCAGCTGGGGCTGGCTTGGGTGACATCCAGCGCCTGGGACCTTTCCCTTTGGAAGCCAGAGCACAGTGCATCTCTTGTTTGTGGGAACCTTCATGCTACTAAAGCTCCTCTGGGTTGAAGTTTCCAGTGCAGCAGACCTACGTCTTCATGGCAGTCTTGTTAAAGTCAACCCTTGACAAAGGGTTTATAAAACAGACATAGGAAAACAACAGAACAAAATGAAACGCATTAGCCATCTTAAAAATCTTCACTTTTTTGAAAAGCGTAAAAACTTCGTGCTCATCTCTACAATAAATCAAAAAATCAGCCGGGCGTGGTAGCGCGCGCCTGTAGTTCCAGCTACTTGGAAGGCTGAGGCGGAAGGATCACCGGAGCCCAGCAGGTCGAGGCTGCGGTGGCCGGGAGTGGCCGCTGCACTCCAGTCTGGACGACGGAGTGAGACTCCAACTCAAAAAAAAAACAAAAACAAAAAACAAAAAAAACTTCGTGCTCAATTCTTGAATATAATAATTTGAGTTTAATATTTCTCTCTTTATAGTCTAATAATCCAATTACAGTATTCCTCTGATAGTTA
>CAUYQG010139372.1:0-55843 GCA_963574415.1 Tarsius wallacei | reverse complement strand
TGGAGTGCAGTGGCACGCTCCCAGCCACCGCAGCCTCGACCTGCTGGGCTCCAGCGATCCTTCCACCTCAGCCTTCCAAGTAGCTGGAACTACAGGCGTGCACTACCACGCCTGGCTAATCACACTTTCAAATCAATATTATCTTAGTATCAATGAATAGTCAAAGCACAAAATATAAACTAAATCACTATAGATTTTATAATCATTTCTTAATGATTGAAAACTGATCATTTAAATGTATCCAAAATTTAATGCATCTAACCTTGTAATGCCTATATAGGCTACTTCTTGCTTTGTGTAATTGTTGACAAGAGAAATTCCAACATCTTGTAACGCCAATACAATTACTTGCTCTGCTAACTCTGCTTTCTCACTTTCGTATGTTACTTTAAATACCCTTGGATCTTCAGTGAATAAAATAATGCGTTGTAAGCCTTCAAAGAATGAAACTAAATAAACAGTCTTTTTGCCCAAATGTATAGGTGTCATCATATCCTAAAATAAAACCAAAAACAACCAAAAATTAGGGTTTGGTCCCAAATAGCATGAAATCTAGATTCCACATTTATAACATGAGAATATTAATGGTACCTATTTAATAAGGTTAGTGGCAACAACATGAATTAATATTTGAAAAATACTTGGAAATATACATTACTGAAATCATTTGGTGTTATCTATTGCCATTACTATTATAAAGCTATTAATCAAGAAGACAGTTCAACTATTTAATTTCTTTTATGGTAACATTTTAGTGAAATCAAATTAAATAGTCTTCCTTTACAGTCTAATCAATAGCATAAAGTATTTTTTGCTTTAACCTAAGACTACAGCAATGTGATATACATTAAAAGTTGTTTTCATCAGAAATTCATATTTCTTCTCATAACTGAATCAAATGGGACAGGAAAGTATCTGATATCTCAGATGCATGCTCTATAAAGCACGAATATTCACCACGGGGAATTCTGCAGGAAGCCCTTATATAAACAATATACTTATATTAGTGTTTTGTAGGTCAATGACAAGATAAATAGACCAGATTCAAATAATCTCACTTCACACTTGGATTAAGGTAATCTGCCTCTAGATTAGCTGCCCGCCAAAGACAAAACCATATATTCTTAAGAAAAAAGGCATATCATACAGAGTCTCAAATTATCTCAAAAAATGTTTATACACTACATACAGCACAGAAAAAAAATAAACTTGCATAAAAAGAATGGATTTGAGGGAAAACCAGGGGGGAAAAATTAAAAAATATTCATAAGAGAGTTAAATATGAGAATTGTCAGGTTTTAATGTAGCTATGACGAATACATTCAAGGAATTATGTGGCATGATAGAGAATTCTGGAATAAAAATTTCTAGAATAGAAATCCTAAAACTGATCATTTCTTTTTTCTTCTTCATCTTTTTTTTTTTTTGAGTTGGGGGTCTCACTTTGTCACCCAGACTGGTGTATGGTGGCATGTTCTCAGCTCACTGTAGGCTTGACTTCCTGGACTCAGGTGATCCTTCTGCCTCAGCCTCTCGAGTAGCTGAGACTATAAACACACACCAACACATCCAAATCATTTTTTGATTTTTTTGTAGAGATGAGGTCTTGCTATGTTGCCTAGGCTAGTCTGGAACCTGTGGGCTCAAGCAATCCTTTCAGCTCAGCCTCCCGAAGTGCTGGGGTTACAGGCATGAGCCACCATGCCCAGTCAATAATTTCAATAATTGAAATTAAGCACTCAATAGATGAGATTAAGACCAGGTTAGACACAGCAAGAGAAGCACAGTAAGAGACAGAAGAAAATATTTGTACTAAGAGACTATAGAAAAATGGATAAAACAATATATTAAAAGTACACAAAAGCCACAAGAGGCATGGGGAAAAGTTCAACATCATGTACTTGGAAGTCCTAAAAGAGGAAAAAACAAGCACAAACAGTATTTGAAGAAATAATGGCTGTGAAATTTTAAAGCCAGACAAAAGACTTCGAGATACTATTTGAGGAAGCATAATAAATAAAAAGAGATAAATACAGAGAAAATCATACCTAAGAACATCATAGTAAAATTGCCATAAACCACTGAAAAGAATAAATTGTTAAAGTAGTCAGAGGACAGAAAAGAAGTACCAAGCTAAAACTTGACAGCAATAGAAATGGACAAAAGGGCAAAGTAAAGACATTTTCAGACAAAGTTATTTAAAATGATACTGGAAAATGTTTATATATAAATTTGTTATCACAGCTTGACACCCCAAAATAAATTAGTTTTAGTTTACTCAGTGGATCCTCAAATGTTCCTCACTGAAGATAAATCTACCTAATACAACTGCCGATGCAAAGAATATATCTGTTTGTCAGGTGAATGCTGAAAGCATGTCTCTAAGCACAGCTTTACCCTTTATAACATAGTAGAAACAAATAATTCTGAAAACAATATGACTACTTATGGTTTTAATATTTTTGGTTAAGCTAAGGCTAGAATACTACTTAAAAATTTTGGGCGGTTTTTTGTTTTAGAAGTATAGCCATAAAACAATTTTTAAAACTAGGAAGGCTGGGGGAAAAAAATTCTTAAAAAAAAAAAAAAAAAGCTGCTGAGAACACCACAATAATCAATCCAATACTCACATCCTTTTGTGTCACTTCACCATGGCTTTTTCCACATCGCCACTTCAACTTTCTAGAGCCCACTGGATCAGCCCATGTATAAAACACTGCTTTTCCAGGAGGGAGGGAATCTTCTATTTCACTGAGAGAACTGACATTAATAGCAAATATACACATCAAATTAAATGCATGTATGGAAATACATACAAAGTCCAAAATAATACTTCATTAATTCTTAATCCACTGAGATTTATGATGGTTCTGATTAAAACTAGACTAAAATTTTTTTCTTACACGATGAAAAAAGGGTTTTTCTCATTATTTACCATTTAGAAAATATTTGTTCCACTTAGAAAATAAAGGTCGTCAAGTCTTTAAAATGACTTTTGTCAATTCTTAAATACAAATTAATTTGAAAAACTATTATTACCATTACTTTACCTTATTTATACTAATTCTAAGAGAATTTAATTGGTAACCCTTTCTTAAGTATTGGTTTTACTGCAGCAAAAACAACATAGGTCAATACTTTTAAAACTCACAGGACAAAAAATACAAATCTAAGAAATTTAATCAACTCACAAAAAGATTCTCAGAAAGAAAAAAATTACAAAAATTACATAAACCAAAATACAGCTTTTCTAAGCTGAAGAAGTATATCCTGCAGGTCAAAAGGCTTTACTAGATATCAAACAACATTAATGAAAATAGAATAGCATCCTAGAAAAATCTTTGTTAAAAAAAAAAATAGAGGGGAAAAAAAACTCCTATAAAACATCTAGAAAAATCATAGTTATCCAACAAAGGAATAAAAATGATGCTAGTTTCACATTTTCTATTTTATATATATATGGGCTCTGGCACTCCTTCTGCCTCAGCCTTCCAAGTTGCCGGAACTACAGGTGCACACTACCACACCTGGCTAATTTTTTATTTATTGTAGAGACGAGGTCTTGCCAAGTTGCCTGGGCTGGTCTCAACAACAACAACAAAAAAGACATAACATCACGCAACTTTGAGGAAAAAAAAGTAGTTAAAATTTTATGTCAAATTGTCAAAATTTTGTAAGAATAAGACATTTTAAATAAGCAATAGCATAACCGGTTATCCATAAACTTTTACTAGAAAAAAAAAAAAAATCAGACTTTTCCCATCCAAGGTGAAAAAAAGACTCAAAAGAACATTTTAAGAACTAGGATGTAGAAATATTGAAGGACCAGTAGTGAACAACTAAACCAGTTAAATAGATTTTCTTGTGAATATGTTATAAAATCAATGCAAATGACAAAAGAGCCTTGAATAACATAGACTTTGGAAACAAACCATTTTATATTAATCTGGGTCCAAAATTCCAAATTATATTAACAAGAAAGAATGAATTTGGAAGGAGATTAAAGAATATATAAAATTATTCCAAAATTCTTATGGATAAATCAGCAGATACTTTTTCACTCTTAAAATTGATTTAAAATGCATCAAAATCTTAAAAAACAAACAAAATTATCTAGAACAGAAACAGAATGTGTACTTTCCAAAAAATCATTAGAACATAATCTATACTATAAAAAAATATGGTTAAGAAATAAATTAGTCATTACAATAATTACAAATAGGTTAAAGAACCTTGTTATAGAAGATAAACTGATTCTAACATTATAAAATTAGTAAATAAAAATTCTAGACAGTAAAGAAATATTGCATTTAAATACAGTAAGTCCCCTACTTACTAACTTTCAAGTTGCAAACTTTCATTTGAACATGCTTTCACATGTCCAAATCACGTAAGTTAGTTCACACATCTGGAGTACATCGTCATGTGTGCGTGCAACCTCTATAAGTGGCTATGTGTTTGTGTACTTACTGTACTATATAGAGTAGAGTAGTACAGAATCTTTAATTTCAAGCCCAGGATGTCAGGAAGCAAGGATAAAAGCAGTGTTGATGTAGCTGGTACCGAATTTGTCAGTTGGGTCTTGGCTAACTTTGATGGACGTACGAACAGATTGGACTTACAAATGCTCTATTGGAATGAAATTTGTTCATATCTAGGGGACTTACTGTAATGGAACATCATGCATTCATTAATAATTGTGCCTTGAAGCAAATATGTATGCTCACAATAGTTGTTAAAAACAGGAAAAAAGAGAGAATGGGAAAAAAGGAGGAAGGAAGAGAGAAAGAGAGGAAGAAAGGGAAGGAAAAGAAAAGCAATGCACCGAAGTGTTGACAGTACTGGCATTACAGGGATTACAGTTCTCTTTTCACATTTTTTCCTATAGAATTTTTTTTAAAAACTATTATTTTTATATGCAGGAAATAATTACTATTCATATATTTTTTAAAGCCAAGGGAAGAAAAAGTAGAGGAGAAAAAAACCCATAGTCCTAATTTTTTTACAGAAAAAACGTAAATGTGATTAGCAGATAAATTTGGTTTTAAAATATTTGAAAATGCTTTTAACTCATATAAATTTTAATTGTTTGAATCACTTCCAAATATTCCTTATACAAAAACTTACTGGACTATTTTAAATAGCATGAATATTCAAAAAAAGGAAAACTAATCACAGTCTTTAGAATATTAACTATGTATGTATACAGGTCTTACACTCCCAAGAAAATGACAGCACAAAGTGAAAAATGCTATAACTAACATGCAAAAGTGCTATAGAAAACTAGGCATGTAGAATATGGTGGCAAGGGAAGAGATCACAGAGAAGCAGCATTTTTTTTTTAGCAGAAAGAAGTACCTATACGGGTAACAACATATGGAAAGACCCAGAGTATTCAGTAAAAAAAGATTTTAGTTTGTCTTAAAAATAGGGTAAGAGTTAAACCATAGGAAGATAAATGTTTAGAAAGGTAGCCTAGAAACATATTTAAAAAGAAGTGGGAAAAACTGAAAAATCTTAAACAGAGGAGAGATATTATATTTAGCATTTTTGAAAACTCCAACGAAAAAAAGGTTTACTAGAGATAAGACTACATATAGATAGATAGATCAAAAGACTACTCAAATAGATAAGAAATGTTGAAAGCCCGAACTAGGACAATGACAGGAGAGATTAGGTAAGAGGAGATGATTTATTAAAAAATTAGAATTTAACTGGATGACATGGTGAGGCAGGAAACATCAAGGGTGACGGGTAGATGGTATTGCCATTCACTGAGAAGGAGAAGATGTTGCAGTGCAAATTATGAGGAAAATTTTGAATCACTTTATGGTATTATGTGACATTTAGAAGAAGGTCGGAGACTGAAACGCAAGAGAAGTCTATGTTGGAGCAAGGATTTGGAGATAATTATCATACGGGAAATAACTAAAGTATTTACTGGTATGGATGAAATTACCAAAGATTATATAGACTATGAACAGAAAGGAACTAGGAACTAGAAAATCTCCCTATATATTTAATATTTAAAGATAGGTGGAAGAAGGAGTCTATGAAAGAGATAAAAAGGAGTAGAGAAACAGCAGTATCCCTCCAACCTGACTCCAGAGTCAATACTCTTTTGAACAAAAGTTTCAAGTTCTTGATTTACTAACTACTGCTTTAAACAATGCCAAATCAAAGTCCAGTGTTCATTCTTTTCAGATTGTTAACTTCATAAATTTTCCAATATGATTATTATTTTTTTAAGTTTCAAAATTTCAACACAGGATCACATTGTAGTATCTATTTTATCCCTTATTTTTATAATTAGAACATTCAGTAGGCAAAATTTTTAAACACTTCATACCTTCCCTGTACTATTAAAAAAATTACAAAGTCAAGGGCAAAGGAAAGACTAAGACGTTTCTAGTTCAGTCTTGGCCAGTCTCAACAAGATGTGTCAGATAATTAAGTAATAATGTCCCACAGCATCCTTAGTTTGTGGAGGATTAACTTTGCTCCTATGTATCTAGAATGTTATCAACTATGTACCATCTCTGAGAGAACTGAGAAAATAGTCACACAAATCATTCTCTGTAGGTCATAACTGTGAACACTGGTTGGGAAAAACTGCTTGAGGTGTACTGTCTGTGTCTATCCCCTCAAATTCATAAGAGATGGGTCCTTTGAAGCGATTACATTTTAAGGGTAGAGCCCTCATGAATAGGAATAGTGTCCTAATAAAACAGTTTGAAGGGGGGCGCCTTTCCCTTCTGCCATGTGAAGATGTAGCAAGAGGAGCTAGTTTGAGGTAGAGAGAGCCTTCACCAGACATTCACTGAATCTGCTGGCACCTTGATCTTGGACTTCCTAGCCTACAGAAGTATAAACAGTAAATTTTTGTTGTTTCTAAGATATTTTTGTTATAGCAGCACAAATGAACTAAGGTACAATTTATTTTTATAATATGAATATAACAAAAATAATAGGCCTTCCTCTTTATTCACATCTTAAATAGATGAAAGGATGATAAGCAAGGAGAAGTTATAGGTACTAACCAGCCTAGCCCTGTGGTCCTTACTCAATGCCTATTTAATTTTAATCAATGATTAGAAACTGTACAACTAAAAGTAAAAAGAAAGCGTAAATGCACTGGTAAATATAGGCTTGTTGAAAACTGCATAATATGTAGTGGCACTTTGATATGATTGTCACAGAAAACTGAAACAAGTGATGTTTAAGAGTAGTGCTAAACCATGAGGATTTAATTATGGTCTTTAGAAAAGCAGTCCTTTTCCCACATACCTCTGCAGGAGAGTATCAACTGTTCAAAAAAAATCTGAAATTTTAAATACCTATATTACATTTATTAAACATATAAAAAAATTCAAAAATAGACAAAATTCAGAGATTCTTAACAAACCCTGACATATTCTTTACCAGATTCAGCAATCATCAAGCTTTTGCTACAATTGCTTTAACTCTTCCTTTTTTTGAAATTTTACAAGTAAATTACAGACATCAGGTTAGTTTTACCCCTACAAACTTTAGAATACCTTTTTAGAAAATGGAACACTATTTTACATAGCCACAATGCCATTTCCAGTGGTTATATTCTTAAGAAAACATCATAAAGTCAGTGTCTTATCATCCAGACCCTACTAAAATTAGGAGTTACTATTTGTGATAATCTTCCTACCTTTGGTTGTACTGAATCAGGTGATTTTTCGTGTGGTTTATTAACAGAAATATAGCTGCTCCATCATGATAATCTGAAAATGTAATAACTGTAGAATGCTCAGCCAAATTAACTTCTGCTATAATACCTCCAAGCTAAAAGAAAAACATTCACTAATGTGATCATTTCTCCCAAGAATATTAACTCACAACAGTTAATAATTAAACTATTCATAACTCTATAACCTAATTTCTGGAGATAATTGAGAAAACAATTCATAATTTTTTACTGTATTTCTTGGACACTATGAATCTTAATTACTGTTTGCAGATGGGTGACATTCCAGATATTGTATAGTCTACTATTCCAGGCACTCCAACTAACTTTTTGTATAACAAATTATCTCATGCCTCTGTTCCCTTTGGTATCTTTTCATTTTACAAAAAGAATGCTTGTTCATTTTTCATGAAAGCAGGAAAAAAAAATCAAGAGGTAATTATTGGTTACAAAAAGTAAAATCCTAGTAAGTGTATTTTAGCTTTTCTAATGACACATGCAAAAAAATCACTTACCTCATTATCCAGACGCAATAAAATACAATTTTCTTGCTTGTTAAAATATATCCTTTTGGGAGGACCTTCACTCCTTTCAACTTGAATAAGAAGCTTACTAGAAGCATTCTCAGGCCAAAAGGGGATACACTAAAACATGTATTTATAAAAAATAAACAGATTTCATCATAAATGCTTATATAATTTTAACACACCTGTCAGAGTAGACAACATAAACTCTACTTTTTTATTTTTTATTTTCAGAGACAGGGTCTAGGCTCTGTCGCCCAGGCTAGAGTGCAGTGACACAATCATGGCTCACTGCAGCCACAACCTCCTGGGCTCCAGTGGTCCTCTTTCCTCAGCCTCCTGAGTAGCTGGAACTACAGGCATGTGCCACTATGCCTGGCTACTTTTAAAAGTTTTTTGTATCGCTGAACTTCTGGCCTCAACTGACCCTCCCACCTCGGCCTCCCAAAGTGCTGGTATTATAGGCGTGAGTCATTGCGCTTAGCCCACAAACTTAACACAATCTCTTTCAACACTGTTATGGTTTTGGGGTTGCTCATATAGCTAAACAGTTGTGAACTGTCACCTTAGAGATGATGGGTTGTCATTTGTGGACACTGTGAATATAAGCAGCAATGGATAGTATGCTGAAGAGCTAGAAGTGAAATTCAGGGGAGGAAAGATACTTTAATGTGTTAAGGATCTTACAGGGAAGGGCTGAAAAACCAGTAAGAAAGCTGAGCTAATAACTGGGAAGTAGACGATTACTTTAAAATGAGGGTACATTCAATGACTACAAATCAAAATCAGGATGTCAGCATCATTTGGTAATTAAGTGGAAGTAAAAGTATACACAAATGTATTAAATTTAGGGTTCCGGTCATCAAATAATGGCAAAAACGTAAAAGAAATATCAAAAGTTCAGAGTAGGAGAGAAGTTCAGAATCTTAACAAACAACTAGGACATCAGTCATCTGGAAACCAAACTAAAAGAATAGGAGACAGTCAAAGTACTAGACAGAAGACTGGACAAAAGAAGCTGAAAACAAAGAGAAGAGCTAAAAGACAGGAATGGAGAGCCAGCCTAGTCTGTAACTATTAAGTTAATTCTATATCTTAGACCCTAACCAGACTAGTTACTTCACATATGATGGAGGACCAAGAAAACAAAAAACAAAAAAAAACCCCAGGATTATCTTTTTGAAGGGCAGGTCCCTTGAAGAACAGGCTTCCGACACTAGGTAAGTGTTCTAGGAACCCATCGGCATCAGTGTACCAGCTAGTGTTGTTGTGAGAGGCCGTGTTCAGTTTTAGTGAATTTTTTTGGAGATTTTTTTCCAACACATTTGCCCATTTCATGATAGATGGTGGTTTATGAGAGCACCTGCCCACACAGCGCTGAGTGTTCAGCAGTTTTTGACCCCAAACGGCATGCCCTGCCCTATGCCCTACCTTCCCTATTCACTCGCCATGAACAACTTTTGTTTTGTTTTCCCAGATGAAAACGTCCTCAAAGGGAAACGATTTGCTGATGTGGAGGAGGTGAAACAAAAAAACAGCAAAAGCACTAAAAGCCATCAAAATACAAGAGTTCAAAAACTGTTTTGAGCAGTGGAAAAAGTGTCATGACAGGTATATTGCATCAGAATACTTTGAAGGTGACTGAAGTTTAAACATGTAAAAATAAATACACTGTTTTTAATAAATAAATTCAGGTTTTTTGAGGGTCCCCCTTTGCATTTTAATAAGACGGTTCATGTGTGAGGATGGAACCCAAGATTAACATGAAATTCATTTGTTTCATATACAACTTATACACATAGCCTGAAGGTAATTTTATACAGTATTCTAAATAGTCGTGTGCATGATACAAAGTTTGTGTACACTGAGCCATGATAAGACAAATATGTCACTATTTCAGTTACCCATGTGGTCAATCTGTGGTTGTTTGGCATAACCATTATTCCTGACTGTGAATTTGTATGCTACTAATAAGTTATCTTTTTTTATATTTACTCACACATAAGTACTTAACAGTAAAAAAATATATGTAACATAGCATAAATAAAGTGAAAAATAATGTATCAGGTGTACAATTTCCACTGTTCACATCATGTTGTCACTCAAAGAGTTTTGGATTTTGGAGCATTTGGGATTTGGGATTTTTGGATTAGGGCTGCTCGATCTGTACTATTCTCAAGTGTTAAAGGTATGACTGTCACTTTCATTTTGGCTTGTCTTAATCAGCTACTCCAACACCTGGCAGCTCACCTCTCTCCTGCCCAGCTGAGCTCTTGTCAATTGCAATTTTTCTCATTTCCTCTAAGTCTTTGTGACCTTGATGAATCCTATCCTGACCACCTTATGTAATTACAGCCCACTCATTGCTCTCTAGAATGCTTGGTGCTCCTTATCCTGACTTATTTCCTCTTTCTCTCATTAGACTTGTCACCTTTAAACCTGCTATATATTTTAATAACTAATTATGGTAATATTAATTAAATATTTCCCTTCATACCTACTGAAATGTAAACTACAGAAAGACAGGAATTTGTGACTTTGTTAACAGGTGTGTTGCAAGTCCCATTAAAAAGTATACAGTAATATATGTTGAAAGAATGAACATAATTTTAAAAAGGTGAAACTTCTAGAAATGAGAAAAATAACTGTTCAAATGAAAAACTCAGTTGAGAGCTTAAATAGCAAGTTAGACACAGTAAAAGTAAAAAAATTTGAAAGACATATGCAGAACTTATGCAGAACGCAGAAAACAGAATTAGACAAGTGGAAAATTTAAAAGAGATATTAAGAGATATGGAGGATGGAATATAAATGTTTAATATATGTCTGATTAAAGGCCCAGAAGGAAAAAAGGAAATAACAGAGGAGAGGCAATATTTAATGAAACAATAGTTGCATATTTTACAGAAGATATGAAATACATTAATTCACAGATCTCAGAGTAAAGCATCTCAAACAAAATAACTTAATAATCCACATACAGACACACAGTAGTATGACTGCAGAACACCAAAGACAAAGAGAAGAAAGACCTTGAAGGTAGCCAGAGAGAAAAGAAAGATCACTTTCAAAGAAATGATACACTCACTGCATAATCTTCAACAAAAATGGAAACCAGAAGATAGTAGGGAAAATCTACAATATATTGAGAAAAATGTCAACCTACAATTGATATAGAGAAAAATTATAATTAAAGATGATGACAAAAATGTACAAATAAACACAAACTGATAGCATTTACTTCAAAGCCAGCTCTAAAGGAAATCCTAAGAATGTACTGCAAGAATAATCTTACAAAGATGGCTTTATATGCAAAAAGAAATAGTGAATAAAAATAGCAAGCACTTAAAAAAAAAAATCCTAACATTTTGAATAAAAGTTTTTCAGAAGCAAAATAGTCTATCAACCCCAATCAATCGTTCAGAAATCTTTTTTTTTTTTTGAAAGCAGGACTTATTGAGAGGACAGAAAGGCTCCCAAAGTAGGAGGGGAATCAAAATGGCTGCCCAGAAATCTCTTACCCAGAGGTTTAATAGCTAATTATGGCACAGAGGCAAACTTTCACTTCTAAGCTACTACTGCCTTCTTCAAATAAGTTGACAAAAAGTGGCTTAACATACCCTCTAAAGTCATTTCTAACAGTTTCCCAGAAAGAATAAATCAGTTCTTTCTCTTCGATGCATTTATACCTCATCTAGTCTACTATTGTTGTATTTAACCAAACTGGTTAGTAATTGTTAAATGTCTATCTTCCTTATCAAGTGAGGTATTCCTAGATATCTAATTATTAAAAACTGAACCTTGCCATCTATCTAGAGCCTGGCACAAATATTCAATAAAGGTTCATGCAACTGAAACAAAATTGGGGTAGGAATAGAGTTAAAACATTACATGGTGATTTCAGACATCTAATTTCAAGGAAAAAATACAATCCCAAAAGGTACCTTTTTGAAATTCATCTACCCACCTGCTCCAAATCAAGAGAGAGCCATTTATCAGTTCCCTCTTCAGCCACTGATATATGGTATCTGCTTTTGTTTTTAATCATGTAAAAAGGAGTAAATGTCACAATTCTAGTAATGTTAAAACTGCTGAGGTCTATAGTGACACCAACCTAAGGAAAAAAAAAATTAAGAGCTCAAAAACTGTTATTATAGGATCCTTATAAAATTTAATTAAGTAGTTAATAGACAAATTTTAAATACAAGTTTCTTGATGAGCATAGAATGAACTCACTTGATATTCCATTTTTTGGCCTTTACATTTGACAGCTCCATGACTACCAACAGTATCAATTGAAAACTGATCTGACAATTCACTATCAGTTACCATAAGCTGAACCTAGGAAAAAATATTTCATATATATTACAATTTAGGTGCCTTTAAAAATTCCTGCTGAAATTGATTTTTAAAAATTTTTTTAGCATAAGCTAATTATATTGTCTATGCATTAAACCTTTCCCAATGTTAAATTCTAATATTTTAAGCCTCAAATATTTAACAAATGTTATTTCTCCTGGTTCATATTTTATTCTTCAAAACTCTGAAAACTAAAAAGGTGTGACAAACAGCTAAAGAAAAATCAAAGTTAGAAAAATGTTACATACCTTATTGTTATTAAAAAAGTGATTTGGCTGAAAAGAAAAGAGAACTGGCTTTTTATAATCAGGTGGATGCTTTCGATGGATTCCATCTGCTTTGTATTGTAACATTCGACCAGTTTTATTGACCATCCAATAAGGACTATGAAATGCCACAACTGTCTGACCAGTATTGTAAGTCACATGGATAGCAATATCTAAATTAGTCTTTTCTATTTCTGTAACACAGGTAAAATTGATAAAACTAATTTCTTGCTGATTATGTTTTATATGATATTCACTTTTCCAGTCATGATTAAGATAGTCAAGTAATTTTAAATGTAGCCTGGCTTTCTCCAACTGTACAGTACCAATCTGGGCTGAATGTCCTTCACGTAGAGTAAAAACTGAATTTTCAATTCCCTGCAATAAAAAATAACAAATTTTAAAATGTTTCAGAATACTATGTCCCAAAACTCTACTTAATTTTTCCAAATGCTACACAAAATGCTTTTGAAATACCTATTAGCACAAGTTAGAAGACTTATACTGAAGTTCTAAGTCTGTCAAGTGTATAAACCTCCATAAAATATTTAACCTGAGATTTGCGTTATTATATTTGTAATGTGGTCTAAATGGCTATTTCGAAAGACAACTGTGAGGATTAGGTTTAATAATATAATGTGAAACTCCCCTGGAAAGTATAAACCTAAAACCCTATAATCAGTAAAAGAACAACAGCAAAAAACCCCAATCTTATCCACTAGTTTTGAAAATTATAAAATAATGAAAAATGTAGGAGAAAACTGATAACAATCCAAAATAAGCAATCCCTAAGATCTCCCTTTCTTGATTTTTAACAATCCCTCTTCACCCATGTCCAACCACTGTTTATATTCCATCTTCTGTATCTCTAAAAACTGTTCATTTCTTTCTACCCTCACTGCCATTATTTTAGTTCATGTCACTATTTGACCACTCAGTTTAACAGTCTCTTAACCGTGCTTCTCCCTTCTAGTCCCTTTTTCATACCACGCTAAACTGTCTTTCTAAAAACTGATCATATATTTTGGAAACCAGCAGATAGAATGTAATTACAAAAAGCATCAAATATCAAATTAAAAGTTCTATGAGAAAAGAAACAAATAGTGCATCAAAATATCTCACCAGTTTTTCTAGTACCTCTATCCTGGTCTGTTCCTATTCTTTGTTTTTGTTTTTGTTTTTTAATTTTAAAGTTGTGGGGTACAGTTCAGGGCTAGGTATACAAATGGTCATCATGTAGGTAAAATTTGGTCCACACTTTGGTCCCCACTTCACCTGGTGTGAGATCAGGTACCCTTATTGATGAGGATGAGGTATGTCCTCCCCACTTCCCCTGGCAGTTTCCTACTACTGCCAATCCCCTTCCTATTCTTACAACATGGGAATATCTCCATCTCAAGATTTTATATTAATTTTAGCAAAAATAATATCAGTTATTGATTCTTTGAAAGTTAAATAATATTCCACAAAATAACAATGGTGGCGGTGGTGCCAGAGTGGTAAATAAATGGTAACCATGTGTCTATCGGGCACTACTCTAAATTCTTTACATATACCAATTTGATTTTCCCCATATCCCAACCATGAAAGTTTTATTATTATTCCCATTTTAAGAACTAGGACAAAAGATTTAGAAAAGCAATAAAGTGTGCTTAATTACATACAGCTAGCAAGGGACACAGCTAGGATGCAATCTCAAATCTGACAGCAAAATACAAATTCTTAACCACTATAATAATCGGTCACCCAATATTGAAAAACATATTTTAAAATAATTAATGTTAATTTTTCCTCCCAAAAAATATATCAGGAAAGTGTAAGCATATAATTTTCAAAGGAAAACAAATCTACAATTAGTAGATGACAAGAAGAACAACTTTCTTTCATTTGATATGCATGTCAAATGACATATTGACATAAAACCTTAAGGAGGGATTCCTGTGTTATAACAGAAGGGAATCCGACCTAATCTGTTAAAACAAACAGTATATAAGAAAAAAATGCAACTTTACAAAGCATACAATCCTTTAAGAGAATTACCACTAAATATAATGTAGCAAGTTTTTTTCGTTTAAGTCTAGTACTTGAAAGTTATTTCAATACTAATTCTTATAGTTGCTGCAAAAGAATATCTGTTCTCTCTATCCTTTATTATAACTCTAATTTGTATTACAAATTTAAAATATTTTTTATAGTTCATCATTTTAAATAACTAAAACTTTAAAATGGCAACTCCCTTGGGTCCTCCGCACTCTGGGAGCTTTTCTGTCTTCTCAATAAATCCTGCTTTCACAACAACAACAACAACAGCAGCAACAAAACTACAAAAAGAAAGACAAGAAAGTATTAAACAAATTCTACAATACCTCTATATAATAAGCAATTTTGTAAGGGAGAAGATTTCGGAGTAGGATAGGCGGCCACAGATGCATTATGTACGGTAAATCCCAACCATCTTCTGAATACACTGACAGAGATGTCAAATTATCTTTTTCTGGGACAATATTAATGAGAAATGGTTTCTTAGAAGGATTTACAGATTTACATTTCCTCTTTAGAAGAGCTCCATCATTTTTTGTAATTTCTTCAAAGTCAATTCCTTTACACATTTGATAGTCAATGTCTTCTGGCTTCAGAAAAAGGAACGATCTGCGTGAAAGATTTAATATACTTTAAAATGCTTTAAAATATGTCACATGTTAAATTATATAATTACAGCTTTAGAATAATAAAATTACCTACTTGCATAATATTGCAACAATTTTTATATTTTCTTTCTTTTTTTTTTTTTTTTTTTTGAGTTAGAGTCTCATTGTGTCACCCAGATTGGAGTGCAGTAGCCGCTCCCAACCACTGCAGCCTCGACCTGCTGGGCTTCGGCGATCCTTCTGCCTCAGCCTTCCAAGTAGCTGGAACTGCAGGTGCAAAAACTACCACACCCAGCTAATTTTTGATTTATTGTAGAGATGAGGTCTCGCCAAGTTGCCCAGGCAGGTCTTGAACCCGCAGGCTCAGGCAATCCACTCACCTCAGCCTCCCAAAGCGCTGGAATTACAGCCTGAACCACCGAGTCTGGCTAATATTTTCATATACTTTTAAAGATATAGGTATGATAAATAGATATCATCTTAACTTTCTAGAAGCTAATCAAGTAATTTGGTTCTTAAAAGGAGACATTTTGCTTATAAATTTACTATCTTAAAAGTACATTTACAAGATAATAATTGGTTTCTTAGAAGAAGTACATAATCATATCAGTCATATATGCAAAGCAAACCACAATCATCGATGACTTGTTCATTTAACTGAAAAAATTTGGCTTTTCTGGATATGTGGGTCTAAAAGGAAATAAATTCCACAGATAAATTCATGAATTCAAAAAATATTTCTACTGAAAAACTAATCGCCAGTTTTCCAAAGTTAATCAAATGAAAATTTCAAAAAATACTATTGTAAAACCTTTGAAAAGCAAAGATCACTTTACAAGATTAAATCCAGAAACCACCAAACATAATCTATTAAATATTTTAAAATCTCATAAACATTTATGATTATGGATATGATAATGGTTATGTTGCAAGCAAATAAGAATTATATATTCTAGTAAAAACATAATTTATATAATATAAATTGAATACATTAAATTAAATAATATTTCTTTCAAAAAAAATATAAGTGCCCTGATACCTAATGAGATGAGATATTGGCACGGTGGATTTGATTAGTTATTCATCCATACAGAATCAGAAACTAAAAGTTCTTTTTTTAAAAAACATCTCAGTAAGTTCATTATTCATTAGAATTTTTTTTTTTTTGAGTTGGAGCCTCACTCTGTCGCCCAGACTGGAGTACAGTGGCCGCTCCCGGCCACTACAGCCTCGACCTGCTGGGCTCAGCGGATCCTTCCACCTCAGCCTTCCAAGTAGCTGGAACTACAAGCGCGCACTACCACGCCTGGCTAATTTTTTGATATATTGTAGAGATGAGGTCTCGCCAAGTTGCCCAGGCGGGTCTCGAACCCGCAGGCTCAGGCAATCCACTCACCTCAGCTTCCCAAAGTGCGGGATTACAGGCTGAGCCACCAAGCCCGGCTAGAATTTTTTTAAATATTTTATTTTAAAGATGTGGGGTACAATTCAGGATTAGGTATACAAGTGGTCATCATACAAATAAAATTTGGGACGCCCTTTGGTTCCCACTTTGCCTGATTTGAGATCAGGTATCCATTGATGTTGTGTCCCCAGTCTCACCCCAGCAGTATCCCATTACTGCCAATCTCTTTCTTATAGTATTGTGGTAAATGTTCAGGGTCCACTTATGAGTGAGAACATGTAGTACTCTGTTCTTTGTTTCTGTGATAGGTCACTGAGAATTATAGACTCTAAATCCAACCAGGTTGCTCCAAAGTTCATATGTTTGTCCTTCTTTATTGCTGCGCAATATTCCATCATGAGAAACTAAAAGTTCTATAAGAGACCTTATAGTAAACAAAATGATAAGGAAAAAAAATTACCGGTAAGATACTAATGGTATATTGAATTCATTTTCTGGTGAAGCACGTCCCAATAAGGTATTCCCTTCATAAACAGAGAGTGGGACTGAAAAATGGTTTCTAATCTAAGGAAGAAAAACAAATAATATTTAGTATCATTAATCTAACATTCTAAAGACTTTTTTTTTTAATATCCATGTAAATATCCTAACAAAGGAACTACCAGAAAATATTTATCTTGTTTATATAAATTAGAAAAGAAACAAACATATAATTATTTAACATAAAAAATACAAGGAGAGTTTCCAAAGTTTTACACAAAAGGAATCTAAAAAAAAAAAAATTAAGCATCCTAGACGGGAATAAGATAGTACCTTCTTGATTTTAGAACAGGGACTAGTTTGTTTAGAAACATGTTTTTGTTTAGACAAAAATAGTAGAGAAAAATCCATAGGAAAACATACATCAACATTTTATATATTTATATGACAAAAATGAAAAACAAGCCACAGACTGGAAATGTCTGTAATATATTTAGCAAAGCGTCGATAACCAGAAGATATACAAAAATTCTAAAAGTCATTAAGAAAGCTGCAATCAATAGGAAAATGGGAACAGAATATAAACAAGTGATTCACAGAATAGAAAAACTGAATGACCAAAAAAGATTTTAAAATGTTCAATGTTCCTAGTAATTAAGAAAATACAAATTAAAATAATAGACTATCTTTTCATACCAAAATACTGCAAGAAACCAGAAGTCCTATAATATCAACGGTTTAAAATAATAATAGGAACTCTCACACACTGCTGATAAAATGTAAATTGATAGAATAACTTCAGAGAATGACGCAAAATTGCTAAGAAGGTGCATAAATATGAAAATGCACCTTCTTAGCAATTCTGCTCCTACTTTCATAACTAGAGAAATATTTACACATGGTCATGTTTACTACATTCATTAAAGACATTCATGTCCACTACAACACTGATTTTATCATGAAAAAAATTAAAACAACCTCAAGAACAGAGAAGTAATTAAGAAAGTACTCTTCAAATTGGTATATTCATTTAAAAGATTACTAAAATAATGAATTTTATATATCAGTACATGGCTACACCCCTAATATAATAAATGAAAACAGAAAATAGCACAAAAAAGTGAGCAGTATATCATCTCTATATACACCAAAAACATTAGTATCTATTCTATGCACACATGTAACAGTTTTTAAAATGGGATGAAAAATATACACACCATGTCACCAAATTGATCTCATAACCTCTAGAAAAAAGGAAGGTGGAAATGCAGACTAAGATGGCAACAAAACAGTTGACTTCAATTTCACATATCTTATTTTTAAAAATTTTGAGTGAAAAAGTTTTAAAATGTCAACATTTAAAAAATTCCATGGTGTGAATAGAGAAGTCTATATTATAATAAACTTTTAAAAATGCACTATCAAACCAATAATCAATGTTCAGAGCATTCAACAACAGATATTAGGTATAAGTTTTACGATATTTTCTCTGATTATAAATACAATATCGGATAAATTTCACATACAACTTATCACTGATGTAAGTGGACCTTATTAAGACACACATGCTTTTAAATAGTGTCTGTCTGGAACGTAAAGTTAATTACCAAAGCTTGATTCTGCTTGCTTTGTCTTCCCCATCAAATTTAGTGTATAAAAAGTTGGTTGGAAACAAGGAATAAACTTGGAGGCAAGACCAAAGGTGTGGAAAAAAGAATGGGAAAAGTCTGAAAAGACTAAAAGGGCAGAAGAAAAGAGAGCAATAATCCATATAAAAGCATGCTGCAGCTAATTATCTTGCTGGAATGATTCCTAAAGTTCATGATCACACAACAGCAGATGATGGTAGAATGAACTTGGACATTAAAGTGAAACAAACCTGAGATAAATCCTGGCAGTGCTATTCACCAGGTGTGACCCTAGGCAAATATTATTTTCAGTAATACTATTTTTCCTGATTATCAAAAATAATAAATTCATATATATGACCATCTCAGTTTATTAAAGGTTTCACTGTATTGTACATTGAAGATATTGTTTTAAATTTTTTTTTAACCAATTAAAGGTTCGTGGCAACCCCGCATCAAGCAAGTCTACTAGTGCCATTTTTCCAACAGCATGTGCTCATTTTGTGTCTGTGTCACATTTTGGTAATTCTCACAATATTTCAAACTTCTACCTTATTATTATATCAATATCTGTTGTGGTGATCTATGACCAGTGAACTCTGTTCCTATTGTAACTGTTTGGGGGGTGTCATGAACCCTACCCATATAAGACAGTGGACTTAATCAATAAAATGCTGTGTGTGTTCTGACTGCTCCACCATTCCTTTGACTCTCTTCCTGTCGTCAAGCCTCCCTATTTCCTTAAGATACAATCATACTGAAATTAGGAGGCCCAGCCTGGTGGCTGCAACAAGTTATCCAGAAGATCAAGCAAAGATCATTGATGAAAGTGGCTACACTACACACTTTGGGAGGCCAAGGCAAGAGGATTGCCTGAGCTTTGAAATCAGCCTGGGCAGCTTGGTGAGACTGTGTCTCTATAACAAATAAAAAAATTAGCCGGGCGTGGTAGTAGGTGCCTGTAGTTCCGGCTACTTGGAAGGCTGAGACGGAAGGATCACCTGAGCCCAGCAGGTTGTTGCTGGGGTGGCTGTAAGTGTGCCACTGCTCCAGCCTGGGTGATGGAGTGAGACCCTAACTCAAAAAAAAAAAAAGGAAGAAATTAGGCCAGCTAATAACCCTACAATGGCCTCCAAGTGTCCAAGGGAAAAGAAGAGTTGTATGTTTCACTTTAAAACAAAAGCTACAAATGATTACCGTTAGTGAGAAAGGAATGTCAACAGCAGAAACACGTCAAAAGGTAGGCAAGACTCATGTGTTAAATAGTTAACCAAGGTGGGAATGCAAAGGAAGCATTCTTGAAGAAAATTATAAGTGCTACTCTGGTGAACATACAAATGATTTAAAAAAAAGTGAAATGCGTTGTTGCTGATATAAAGAAAATTTTAGCAATCTAGAGAGAAAATCAAATTAGTCACAACATTCCCCTAAGCAAGGCCCGAACTCTATTCAATTCTATGAAGGCTGAGAGAGATGAGGAAGCTGCAGAAGAAAAGGTGAAAGCTAACAGAGGTTGGTTCATGAGACTCAAGGAAAGCAGTCATTTCCATAACATACAAGCGTGAGGTGAAGCAGCAAGTGCTGACACAGAAGCTGCAGCAAGTTCTCCAGAAGATCGTGCTAAGATCACTGATGAAGGTGGCTACCCTACACAACAGATTTTCAGTGTACACTAAACAGCCTTCTATTGGAAGAAGATGCCATCTACTATTTTTCACAGTGAGAGAAGTCAATGCCTGGCTTCAAAGCCTTTCAAAGGACAAGCAGACTCTCTTGTTAGGTCTAATGAAGCTGCTGACTTGGAAGCTGAAGCCAAATCTCATATACCACTCTTAAAATTCTAGGGCCCTTCAGAGTATGCTAACTCTACTCTGTCTGCACTCTATAAATGGAACAACAAAGCCTGAATGACAGCACATCTATTTACATCATGGTTTACTGAGTATTTTAAACCCACTACAGAGGGCTATGCTCAGAAAAGAAGATTCCTTTCAAAATGTTACTGCTCATTGACCATGTAACCTAATCATCCAAGAGCTCTGATGGATATTTACAAGGAGATGAATATTGTCTTCACACTTGCTAAAACAACATCACTGGAGCCCAAGTATCAAGAAGTAATGCTGAATTATTATTGTGATGTATAATATTATGGATCCAACTTATATACTATTTGTCTTATTAAGAAATACATTCTGTAAGGTGATAGCGATCCTATAGATAGTGACTCCTCTGATGGATTTGGGCGCAAAGTAAATCCAAACTCCTGGAAAATGTTTATCATTCTAGATGCCATTAAGAACATTTGTGATTCATGAGAGGAGGTCAAAATATCAATATTAACAGGTGTTTGGAAGAAACTGACTCCAACCCTCAAGGATGACTTTGAGGAGTTCAAGACTTCTACAGAGGAAGTAACTGCAGATGTGATGGAAATTGCAAGAGAACTAGAAGTGGAGCCTGATGTGACTGAATCGTTGCATTTTGATACAACTTCAATGGATGAGGAGATGATTCTTACAGAAGAGCAAAAAAAGTAGTTTCTTGAGATGAAATCTACTCCTTGTTAAGATTTTGTGAACACTGTTGAAATGATAGCAAAGGATTTAGAATATTACATAAACTTAGTTGATAAAGCAGAGAACAGAGTTGGAGAAAATTGACTCCAATTTTGAAGGAAGTGCTACTGTGGGTAAAATGCTATCAAACAGCATCGCATGCTACTGAGAAATCTTTCATGAAAGAGTCAATCAATGTGGTAAACTTCTTTGTGTCTTAAGAAATTGCCACAGCCATCCCAACCTTTAGTGACTTCTACCCTGATGAGTTAGCAGCCACCCACCTTGAGGCATGACCTTCCACCAGCAAATAGATTATGACTCACTGAAGGTTCAGGTGGTCATTAGCATTTTTTTAAGCAACAATGTGCTTTTAAATTAAAGTATATACATTGTTTCTTTAGTCATACGGCTATTACGCTCTTAATAACTACAGAATAGTGTAGATATAATTTTTATATGTCTTGGGAAGCCAAAAAATTCGGATGATTTGCTTTGTTGCAATACTTGCTTTATTGTTAAGGTATGGAAATGAATCTGCAATATTTCCAAAATATTCCCGTACCAAAAAATTTAATGAATACCAAATATACAATAATAAAGCTATAAGTTACTACAACTCATAAAGAACTTTTGGTGATGATCCCTGGAGTCTTTTACTTATCTGTACACATACAAAAAAACTGTATTTTATAAAATAAAAAAAAAAAGACTAGAGGTTTTAAAAAAAAATATGCTGTTTTCTGGCCTTCTTAACTGAATGTTTTGAACACTTACCCACATCATTAAGAATTCTTTCTAATTTGCAATGGATCACTACTTAACTAATCCCTCAGAGATAGACAACTTGTTTATAATTTTTAATGATACTAAAAAATATGAATAACCTGGAAATCTCAATTGATTTGTTTCTCATGAGAGGTAGGTGGCAGGCAAAATATAGCTAACAAAATGCTATGAGCAGCTAATAAACTTGTTTTAAATAAATTAAAGTCTGTTTAAGGTCACTGCTTCAAAAAAAGCACTTGTCAGTCAGTTATATTCCAGGATGCTTTCCCAGAAATATTAAGTAAAAAGATTTCTTGGTCAAGTTAACTTCTTAGGGCTCCAGCTTCCTTACATATAAGAGAGAATCAATACTATATATATATATGACATAAAAGAAAGTATGAAGAGTATCTCATCCAATGAGACGCATACAACAGTGAGGCAAAGAGGTATTACTGTGATTAATATATATTATCAGATAAACTTCCCAATAATTATATTCATCTTTGGGATGAATAATAACAAATTGTTTAGTAACACCATCTTCTTCTTATAATCTTTCTATGTCTTACCAAAATCTACTTTTTAAAAATTGTAGCAACATATAAAACATGCTGCTAGAATTAGTAATTTAATAAATGCATAATCTTAACTGTACTATTTTTTCACTCTAGAAAAAGTATTTGCTCTACATATTTGAAGCAACAGAAATATTTTCATTCCTATAAATAGTACTTGTAAGAAATTCAAAATTAATGTGTAACTATCAGGCAGCAAAATGGTCAACAGTAATAAGTACAGACAATAGTCACTTTTAATATACTTACTTGTAAATCAAAAATGAAAGAGAAGGAATTTCTGTTATCAGCAATGCTGAAATAACAGTGGCCAGATATACCTTCCTATCCTTATAAAGTAAAAAGCAAGAAAACAAACAAGCAAACAACAAACACATTAAACAACAGGCTTGGCATATTGGGTAAAGGAAGGCACAGCAAAAACAAAAACAAAGCAAGATAAGCCCTATGTCTACCCAGCTTTCTGACCAGAGAGTTTCCAGTTGGTTTTGTGAGAAAGGGGAAGCCAATGAGTTGAAGAGACAGATCTGAAAATTTGGGAAGACCAATGTGGCAAAATTTACCAGCAAATTTTTAGAGATGGGAGGAGGCCTGCACTGAGAGGCAGCGAACTCCTGGGAACTAAGAGTGTCTCCTTCCCACCAAAACTTCAGCTGAATACTAATCACCACAAAAGTAAATTATTTAAAGCTCAGTAAAGAGCCACTTGAAAGAAGCAGGCAAAATACTCTTTGGGGCTATCAGAAACAGTAGTTCCTTTTCCCACCAGCCAGAGTTAAAGCCTTGTATATAATGCCTCACTAGGAGTACAAAATATTCCTAAAGATTGCTCATGTCTCACCTAAACAATTTAAAAGCCAGGACTGAAAGAATCAGCTTCTAACATAAAAATAATAAAAATCAAGAATATGTAAAGGAAAACAAATATTTGCACATAACACCCAGTAAGTTAAAATTTAGGTATCAAATAAAAAATTATCAGGTATTCTAAAAGAACAGAAAAATGACCCCTAATGAAAAGAAACATCAATTAAAAAAAGCAAATCAGAAATGACACATATGATAAAATTAGTAGAAAAGGACATAAAGCATTTATTATAACTATATTCAATATGTTCAAAAAGATGAAAGACTGAGGATATTAAAAAGAACAGTGGAAAATATAAAAACAGAAAATTCTGAAAGCAAAATAAACAGAGCATTACTGAGCCATGAGCAAGTTCAAACACCCTAATACCTAACTTGTACCTACAGAAGTTAGAAGAGGGTGAAGAAAGAAAAAAAAATTGAACAATGGCAAAAATTTTCTAAAGTTGATAAAAACTCTTAATTCACAATTTTTAGTCAATAAACCTCAAATACAAAAAAAAAAGAGATAATTACACTAGGATTTATCATAACCAGATTGTTTAAAACAAATGATAAGAGGGAAAAAAAGTCTCAAAAACAGTTGAAGAAAAAGTTGCCACAAATTGTGAGAGAGCAAATAAGGGAGCAAAAGCAGACTTCTGACCAAAAACAATGTAATATAGAAGATGGCAGAACAACATTTTTTAAACCCCACCAATATAGATTTCTATACACAATGAAAATATCTTTTAACACATAAATGTGAAATAAAAACTGAAATAATTCGTCACCAATAGATCTGAACTGTGAGATTACCAAAAGCAGAAAAAATATAGTAAATATTAAATAGCTTTGATTTTTAAATTATTTACAAATTAATCCATTATTTAAATAAAAAATAATAGCATGTATGAACAAAATTATACAAATTGTGGGAGATGGGAAATGGAAGTACACTGTTTTAAATTTTGATTCTATATGTGAAGTGGCATAATACTACCTGAAGGTAGATTAATAAACTAAACATGTATGTGATAAAACCCTAAAGTAAAAAGTAAAAACCAAGCAAGACAAAGAGGCATAGAGAGTTAGTCAAAGTCAACAAGTTAAACTGAAACCATAACACAAATGCTCAACTAATCAAAAAAGACAGAAAGAGAAAGAGAAAACTAAATGGAAGCAATGAACAAATCAAACAAATAGAAAATGAAAAACAAGAATGCAAATTAAAAACCCATCATATAATAATACGTTTATCTCCCCCAGTTAAAAGGCACAGTATTTCAGGTTATCTAAAGTAGCAAGGCCTACCTATATGGTGCCCACAGACAACTCACTTTAAACACTTGAATGAATTAAAAAGTTAAACAATGGATAAATACATACTGCAAGAGCATTAAAATAAAGCTAGAATAGCTATGTTAATATCAGACAAAGTAGATTTTAGGGCAAAGACTATTACCAAAGATAAAAAAAGTTATTTCATAATGCCACAGGGTTTATTATCGTCAAACGGACATAATATTCCTAAATATTTTTGCATCTTATATCAAATACATGAAATAGAAAGTAACAGATCTGAAATGAGAAACAGAAATATCCACTTTTACAACTGGATATGTCAACACTCCTCTGTCAATGAAAGCTAGTACAAGTAAACAGAAAATAACTATATGAAGACTTGCAAAAGACTATGAACCAACTTGACCTATATGACACTTACACAATACTCCAGCCAACTAAACATACATTTTCTTTAAAAATATACACAGAAAATCTATCAAGAGAAATCACAAAGCAATTCTCCATAAGTTTACAAGTCTGCAGGTCATATATTTTCTCTGACCACAGAATTAAATTAAAAATCAAAACCAAATCCCAATATAAAGTCCCCGAATATTTGCAAACATTTAACACAATTCTAATTAACCAATGAATAAAAGAAAAAATCAAAACAGCAATTATGAAGTATTATAAACTGAATGAGAAAAAATAACAGAATGTGTGAGATGCTGCCAGAACAGTCCTTAGGGTAAATTTATAACACTAAATGCCTACCCTACATTAGAAGAGATAGGTCTGGCTGGGCATGGGTGCTCATAACTATAATCTCAGCACTTTGGGAAGCTGAGGTGGGAGGATTGCTTGAAGCCAGGACCAGCCTGGCAACACAGCAAGACCTCGTATCTATAAAAACTAAAAAAATTAGTTGGGCATAGTGGTGTGCACCTATAGTCCCAGCTATTCAGGAGGCTGAGATGGAAGGATCATGTGGGCCCAGAAGGTCAAGGCTACAGTGATCCGTGATTATGCCACACTCTAGTCTGAGTGACAGAGTGAGACCTAACTCACAAAAAGAAAAAAGAGATAGTTCTTAAGTCAATGGCCTCAGTTACTACCTTAAGAAAGCAGAAAAAAAGTTAAACTCAAAGCAACCTGAGGAGAGTAAATAATAAAGATCAAAGTGGAAACCAATAAAACAGAAAATGAATAAAGAAAAATCGATAAGACAAAAGTTGATTCTTTAAAATCTTCAAAAATGATAAAACCATAGCCAAGGCGAAAAAATTGGGAGAAGACACAAATCAGCAATAACAGAAATGAAAAAGAAAACATTATTAAAAATTTATACATGTTAAAATGAGGCAATATTACAAATAACTTAATGTCAACATATGCATCAACTTAGATGAAATTAGCAGATTTCATGAGAGACACAGAATTACTAAAAGAGCTTATTCAAATTTAATAGATAAATTAATAACCTTATGGCTATTAAATAAGGTTAAAAACTTATCCACAAAAAGACACTGCAACTCTAGACTAATATCCTTCAGGAATATAAATGTAAAAATTCTAAACACAATATTAGCAAATCAAATTCAACAATATATGGAAAGTTTAATAATATTTCATAATAAAGTGATGTTCATCCTATGACCACACAGTTGAGTTAACATTTAAAAGTCAAAGCAATTCATTATATTATCAAATTTTTAAAGATATCCTTTCAAAAAAGACACAGAAAAAGCACTTGAAAAGTTCAAACCTCCATTCCTGGTAAAAACTCATAGCACACTAGGAATAGAAGTGAGTGTTTTCAACCTGAGAAAAGACATTTACAAAAACACTACAAATTATGCTTAATGGTGAAAGAGTGAAAAAGCAAAAACATATGCTCATCATATCTACTCAGATTGTATTCTAGCCAGTGTAACAGGCAAGAAAAACAGTATTTAAAAAAACACACCCAGATTGAAAAGGAAGAAGCAAAATATCTTTATTTGCAGAGCTGTATAAATCTGCAAAAATTTACTGAAACTAATATGTGAGTCCAATAAGTTTACAAAATGCAGGTTAATATAAAAGTTACTGTATTCCTAAATATTCGCAATGAGCAATCAGAATTTAAAATTTAAAGAACAAGCCAAACTTATCCAAATTTTTGAGAAAAATTGATAGCCTGATTCTCAAATTTAAATGGAAATAGAAAGGATCTAGAATCCTTTGGGAAAAAAATCCATACTGAAAATAAATAACCCTCAATCCTTAATCTAACACCATATAAAAAAGGTTCACTCAAAATGGATACGTGGTATATCCATATAATAGATGACTACTCAGCAACATGTAACTGCATGTAAAGACACTGATACACATAAGTTGATACATAAATACAAAATTTTGCTGTCAAAGAAATCAAATTCCATCTGTACTCTATTTCATTTATATAAGATTCTAGACTGTGTAACTAATGTACAATGAAGACAGATCAGTGGATGCTTAGGAATAGGAAAGTGAGGAAATAAAAAAAAATTTAAAGTAATAAATATGTTCATTACTTTGTGATGAAGGTTTTGAAACATCAAGTGCATTTCTGTGTTTAAAAAAAACTCCTCAACTTTAGATATATGTAGTTTATTGTACATACTGTAATAAAGCTGTAATTTTTTTCTCTATTTCTCTAATTAAAAATTAGAGCAATCAAAAAGAAAGGATACAGATATATTACAATGACCTAAAACAAACTACTCATTATTTTATTTTATTGATAAATTAATACTCTAAAAAGATTTTACAAAATATTTATATTAAAAATTATAGGCATATTAAACAAAATCCTACCACCAGTCATACTAGAGTAGCATAACTGCTGATAATGAGTCTTCTTTTTGATATTAGCTATATTTCTCTTACAGTTTATATTCTTTTGGTAATAATTTGCTCTAGGTTTTTTTTATTAGCACACACATATGTATAATAAGATTTCCCCCCAAAATAATCATTTCATACCTGCATTGGGGAGCGAATTGTTACCTTCTTACTTCCTTCTACTGCATCAATTTGACAAACAATAGATCTTTCAACTCCAGACTCTCTGTGTCTTACACAGTAGAGACGTCGTCCCACTTTTGTTAAAGGAATCTTATCAGCAGTAGAATGGTTAACGGGTGCTAAATTAAATAAACATGTTTGAAAGTTTTTATTATAATTCATTACATATTAATTAGGTACATGTCAAGTACCAGAAATATCAGATGATTGTCTTAAACTTATAATCCATACAAAGAAATATTTTAAGACGCCACCATGTACTTCCAAAGCATTCACCAAAAATCTTCAACGCATTTTACCAAAAAAAAATTTTAATAAAAAAAAATCTCACTTAGGAGTTTAATCTAAGGCAACAATAACCAACCTTTTAAAAATAACTGAGTAATAAGAGGAATTGTTATAAAAAATAAGAATACTCTGGTTTGCTGTCAGAATAACCAGAGCCTAATTCCTTCAGGCAGACATTAGCAGAAACCAAAACAGATACAATTTTTCAGTTTTTAATTTTTCCAGCAACCTGTATCATTTTGCATATATATCTTGAATTTGACTAAACAAAATTTTACAGATGTATATCTAACACATGTTGTACTAGGGATAAAATTACTTATTTGCATAAATTTCATCTACCAAACCCATTGATACAAATGTTAGTTCACAAACAAACAGGTAAAATAGGTGAGAACAATTCATTGACAATGCTATGATAACACCTGAAACACTTGTTATATATTACTTTGTAACTGGAATAAAGTATTAGCTATTAGTAGCCCACCTCCACGTGTCTAATTAACCTTTCAAATGATATCCTCCTCAATAACTACTTAAATGTTTGAGTATCAAAAGTTGAGGGCAGGGGTAGGCTTTGATATTCATAATAACAAAATATTATAACTTAAGAATTTATATATTTCACCTTTCACAAAAATTAAAAACATCTGAGAAGCAGAAAAAACAAAGAAAAAATCTGCACCATAACAGACAGAACATAAAAAACTACTTACAAATCCAAAAACCATTATATGTATCATTTTCATAAATTCAAACTTTAAATTGAATTAGTTAAGCTGCACACTGGTAGAATACTCTCAAGTTATATCAAATGTGGTTCAAAGAAAAACCATCAACATTTAAATATCTATGGTCTGTTAAAGCTGAATGAGCATGAAAGTTAATATTTTCCCTCCCCACAACCAGGCAAGAAATTACCATGCTTTATCCAGTGGATAAAGAACGAATTTGGAATACCAAGATTTAGTGACATTGGTAACCAAAACACTGGAAAGGGAAAAAAAAGTTCTCAACTTGTTAGGAAGGAGCTAAAACCTATAAGATACAACAAATGAGTAAAATGGCGCATAAAATGCAATTTAAAACAAATTAAGGCCCTAGGAAAGTAATATATCACTTACTAAGAAGAATGAAGAAGAGTTTACTGCTTAGGCTGGTCATTGCACTGAAGTGATCATTGTCCTTAGTTCGGACATAATCCATATTTAAACTCTCTCCATTTTTCAATATATAGGATTTTGCCATAGGAACTTTGAGTACACTAAAAGAATCACTTGGCGAAACAGAGATAGTAAGTCCAAGAGAATTGAAAATCATGAATGGTGCTAGATCTCTTATGAAGACAGTGGAAGATCCAGTGGCAGCTTCTGTAAATGCCTAACAAGAAAGAGTTATCTTAAACAAAGTGAAATGTGGAAAACTAAACAAGTAGAACACTAATGAACACATGACAAATAACTAAGTTAATAACAAACTTCTTATTCAATAAAGTGATCAATTCAGACTAGTATATCAATATTTAAAGTTTCAAATTTCTTTTCTTACCTGGACCAAATTATTTAACATTACAAGACCACATTTGGATAATGTAATATTTAATTGGTCCTTTGAATAGAAACTGATGACAGTTTTATATTCTGGCACTTTGTAGTTTTCTTCTTCAGTGTCTGACTCAACAATGGCCTTTTTTGCTTTCTTTTTCATCTAAAATGATAAATTATAGAAACTAAGAAAAAATTGTTCTTAGAAGCACAACATTACTAAACAAAACCCAGTAACAACATTAGAGTGAGCAATAAATTTTATCTGTTCTACTGCCTTACTGAAACTACCTGGACATCAGTCAACTAAGATCACGTAGGACAAGAGGAAAAAAATAATCTCAGTCTCAGTGATAGCAAAATGGCAGGTATAATTTAGAAGGGATTTAGAATAACTAAAATTACAAAGTGTATGTAGCATCTAAATGTAAATTTAAAGCACACAATTCATAGTAACATAAAAATTCAGACCAAGAAGAGTAATTTAGTCTATTGGTCATACTAATAAATAAATAGAAATCTAGGGACTTATACAGTCAGACAATAGTAGCAAAACAGTTTTGTAAACCTAAGGCTCATAACAATCAATACCATATGCTACATTTTAGGATTCATAGATCTACTGCCATGTATATTCTGACCTGAAAACCACCAAGGGGAATTCTTTTATTCAAATTCTTCAGCTAAAATATCTGAAAAATTAAATGATCTAATACAAAAAAGGTGGACATGCAAGACTAGCCACCTTTGTGTTACTTTAACTGACTTTAAGTCCCTGAAAATTTGTCTGCAGGTAGACTAAATCATTATTAGGCAGGAGATAAGCTAGTAATCCTGCAGTCTCTTGCTTAAGAAGCTCAAATTCACCCGTCTAAAGGCCCAGATTCTCACGATTACTTAAATCCACAGTATATTTCAAACAAATAATATATGTCCGTGTATATGTGTGTGTGTATAACATATACATACACACTTCAGAGGACAAAGGAAACCTGAGATGGACAACAACCTACAGAGAGATGATGGAAGCATTATAACATAGTGGTTAAGAATGAGGACTCTAGAGCTAGATTTGCATCCCAACTCTTCTACTTTGTAGCTATTACTACTTCAGGGAAGTCTCTTAACCCCTCTGGTTTCAGTCCCTTCACATGCTAAAATGGATGTTGTAAGGATTAAAGTAAAGATATATAATTTAAAACAATGTTTAGCAGATAATAAATGTTACATAATTATTTGCATTAGAAGTACAGACAGCATTGACCTTGTATATAAAAATTATATTCAGAGGTTAAACAGGGAAGCATGTGGACAAGGCCCATCATGAGACAACTTAAACTTTGTTGTGATTAAAATGCCTGGTGTAGTGTAAACATCCTCCATTTCTGAAATATTTTTTCAGACTTCAACTATATATAATGGAGAAATGTTGACAATGGGGAAGGCTATACATGTTCAGGGGCAGGGAGTATATGGGAAATCTCTGAACATTCTCAGTTTTGTTGGGAACATAAATCTGCTCTAAAAAGTATAGTATTTCAGAAATATGTGTATATATATATATACACACATACACACACACACACACACACACACACATATATATATACCTTGATTCCAAGATTCCATGGTCTAAAATCCTCAGTCTGATCAATTTCTAAGGGTTCAAGCAAAGGCTCCCATACACCAAACATTTCATTATAATAATGCACCTATAGGGAGAATTTTAAATTTTTTTAATGAAACATTTCTGGTATTTTATAAAATAATCTTCCATGCTGTTCTTGCCACAGATCTTGGCTCTGCTGTTTCTTCTATATGAAAACCAATCTGCATGCCATTCAGCAACTTCCTATAAGCACTCCCTCAGCACTTTACTCACCTGACTAACTTAATAACCCATATTCATTCTACACACTTTAATCCAGATAAAACCCTCTTTTAAGCATCATTCCCAGATTTCCAGGCTGGGATGAGCATCAAACATTGTGTTCATCTATTACATATTATTTACTTTTTTTTTTTTTTTTTTGAGTTGGAGTCTTACTCTGTCAGCTGAACTGAAGTGCAGTGGCACAATCACAGCCTCCGCAAACTCGACCTGCTGGGCCCAGGTGATCCTTCCACCTCAGCCTTTCAAGTAGCTGGAACTACAGGTTCCAACTGTATGTGCCACCATGCTTGGCTAATTTTTTGATTTATTGTAGAGACAAGGTCTCACCATGTTGCCCAGGTTGGTCTCGAACCTGTGGGCTCAGGCAATCCTCTCACATCAACCTCCCAAAGTGCTGGGATTACATGCGTGAGCCACCGCACCCAGCTATTTACATTTTTAAATATGACTGTCTACCTCCATAGACTGAAAGCTCTAGAAGGCAAGTATCATGTGACTCAATGAATGTTTATTCATATTAATGCCCTGAACTTCTTGGACGGTCTAATTCAAATCCTCTACAGCACACACACAATTCTAACAAAAATCTGACAATATGAAAATTAGTCACAGTCAGTTATAACTCTATTAGTACATAACTCTTATCAACAACCTAAATAATATTGCAGTTTATAAATTTTCAAATTCACTGTTATAATGTAGAATATAAGATTAGATTCCAATAGATATAAAATCAATTAATTAAATTTAAAAATTCCTGGTAGATGAATCCTAAAACAAAGTGTTTGTTCAAATTAAATATCTCCCAAATAATATCAATTTTAAAAGTTGGCTTTAAAGTACTCTCAAGAAAATTTGAAAGATTTTAATGGACTTTACTCGAATATAAAATACACAAAATATAAGACACATCCTTCCAATTCTTTATATTACTATTAGAAGAGATTAACTATATATTCAGAAACTTGGTTTTTTATCCTTTTAAAGAAAAAAATACTGAATTTCAACTCTTAAAAATAAAAATTCTGAGCCGGGCTCGGTGGCTCAGCCTGTAATCCCGTGCCTTGGGAGGCTGAGGAGAGTGGAGTGCCCGCCTGGGCAACTTGGCGAGACTTCATCTCTACAATAAATCAAAAATTACCCGGTGTGGTAGCACGCGCCTGTAGTTCCAGCTACTTGGAAGGCTGAGGTGGAAGAATTGCCGGAGCCCAGCAGGTTGAGGCTGCAGTGGCCGGGAGCAGCCACTGCACTCCAGTCTGGGCGACAGAGTGAGACTCCAACTCAAAAATAAAAATAAAAATAAAAAAATAAAAATTCTGAATCTAATCAGCAACTTGTCTTCTAATACATCACTTTTAAGTTGATCAAATCAATTGAAATATAAACTTAATGGGGACATGTGCTTTAAAACAAAAATAATGTATCCATAAAAGGATATTATTCAAGGGCAAAATCTGTAAGCTTTCTTCCACAAGTTTTTGAGCCTACATCATATTAACAATAAACTTTTAAACAGCTAAATAAGATTCCCATAATATTCCATGTGTATCATTATTTGCTGTAAAACTGAAAAAATGCTATATATGCTTACTTCTAGCTCAAGCTGACAGTGTAGATTTATTAGGGAACTCCAGTTTTTGCCTTCCCCTGAAAAACTTGACTTTGCCAAAAGCATAGGCACTGTTCTATGACCAACTCCAGCTTCAAGAACTATAAAAATAGAATCAATGTTAATTTTTATCATCTCTCCTTTGGGTACAACTTCATTTGTGGAAGCTATTTTTTCAGTTTCATTTGATTCTTCAAGGAACCACATTTTTAAATTCTTTGTATCCTTCTTCTCCCATAAATGTGCTACAGAAGAAGTAGTTTCTTTTGAGGTGGTTTCCTTAGTTGTAAAAAGTGCTGCAGTTATGGTAATTGTGGTATTTATAATAACTGGTGAAACCTAAGTGGAAAAAGATTAAACTAATTAAAAAAATATACATATACCACTTTCAGAAATATCTATTTCAAAAAAAATTATATATACTTGCTGAAGGAATATGAGGAATTAGTACTGAACTAACATTACTACTACAAAATAGTGGATACAATTTATTGCCTATGAAGTTTTAAAAATTAACATAGCTAATTTTGATTTGTTAAAATATTTACATGAATCTTATAGACAAACTGATCAAGTATAATTTCAACTAATTATATTAGAGATATTAGATGTTAACTACAAAAGCAGTCAAATGTCAATAATAAAATACAGAATATCATTTATTATAGAATGTATATTCAATAATATCATTTTGTAAATGTTTCACGAAAATGTATTTTCAAACACACAAAAACATCTATTTTGATTTAACAATTAAAAGACTTGTTATAATAACTGCTTATATCTAGGTTTTACTAATTTTTTTAAAAGTGCTAAAAATTTGATAAAAACTAAAGTTTTAGTGCTAAAAACTTAAAGTCTTTTAGTGCTAAAAACTAAAGATTTGAATGATTACATGTTAATTTACCTTTACTGTCAGGGATTTTACTGATACATCAATCACTTGTGGATCTGTATCTATCTTAGTAGACTGATAAAACAAGTCACAGGGCTGCAAAACCTGGGAGAGAAAAATCAGTACAACTAAATTAATGTTTAAATAAGAAAACATTTCCATTTAAAGACTTTTCTAGCAATAGTAACTATGTCAAATAAACAAGTCAGTAAAAATAACTATACAAAACCTAGTGACTCAATAACACATTTCTTAGCTATTCTCTTTATTCATTATTTATAATAATAAGTATTAACAACACTATTAGCAATATTAATATAAAAGATAAATGAAAGTATTTCTGAAATATACTTAAAATATAAAAAACCTATAAAACTTGTATTATATATTTTACTTTACTTACTAAAATAAAATTGTATAGTGCTACTTCTTCATTGTAAAAAGAAAATGAAGTAAGTTAACCTACATAGGAAAAGCTACAAAAGGTAAGAAGAAAAAAAGTTATAGATACACTAGACTTATTAAATAATATTTATACTCTCCTATGGTTCCCAAGAGTCTTGTCCCATTATAACCTAATGTCAAAAATCTCATCAATTCTGAAATCTAGCCAGGCAAATGAGTTTCTTGATTATGTTTCAGGTCCAGGAATAATTCTCTGTGGCTCTCAGCTTCAACCTCTGAGTCGGCCTTCTTTTTTTATAAAACATAGGTCAAGTCTGTATAACTAACAAGCTAATAAAGGGGAAAACAGAATAACAAGAAAGTGCTAACGAATCACCCCAAAGCAAGAATACAGAGAATAAAACAGAACATAAAACATGAAACAAATAGTATGAACAGTAACTGGCAGATTTAAACCCATGTATAACAGTAATTGCAGTAATGTAAATGTACTGAATACCTCAAAAGACAAGGACTGTCATCTATATAAAACAAATAAATAATACTTAATGCTGTTTACAAAAGACATGACCACAGCTTAAAGATAAGGAGATTGAAAGGTTGAAAGTATAAGGACAGAAAAAGATATACCATGCAAATAACCCCAAAAAGCTATAACAGCTATACTAACAGCAGCCAAGTAGACTTTAAGAACCATTTCCAGAAATAAATAGGTCATGTCATAATACTAAAGGGTTAAATCTACCAAGAAGATTTAATAATTCAAATCTGTATCCACCTAAATGACATAGCTTAAAAATATACAGAAAATATTAACAGAACGAAAATTAAAAACAGCTAAATTCACAATCAAAATAGATTTTAATAAACCTCATTCAATAACTGATAAACAGACCAAAAAAAGGTCCTAAGAATATAGATCCGAACAACATTATAGTCAAAACTGATTTAATTATGATACCACTCCAAACAAAAAAAATATACTTTTAAAATTACATATTTAAGGCTATAAAGAAGGCTAAAAAGCAATTATCTAAACATCCATCAAGAAGTTTAAAAAAACAGCATTTAACTATAAAAATAGAAAGAACAAAACAATAATAATGAAATTGAAAACAAATATACAGTGAAGAGAACCAAGTACATAACACCTTGATTCTTTGGAATGACTAAATTTTTTTTTTTTTTGAGTCAGGGTCTCACCCTTTCACCCAGGCTGAAGTGCAGTGGCACGATTACAGTTCACTACAGCTTCAATCTCCTGGGCTCAGGCGATCCATCTACAGCAGCCTCCAGTAGTACCTGGGACTACAGGTGCACACTACCATGCCTGGATAATTGTTTTATTTTTTTGTAGAAACAAGGTCTTACTATGTTGCCTAGGCTGGTCTCGAACTACTGGGCTCAAGTAATCCTCCTACTTCAGCCTCCCAAAGTGTAGGGATTACAGGTGTGAGTCACATGCCCTGACTGGAACATCTTAATTTGTCAGGTTCCCTTAAAACTGTGTGTTAATATATTATTATATTATGGCCAAAGGGGTGTGAGCAAAGGGGTATGTGGAACTGTTGGGTAATGCTCTAAACAGAAGAGGTATCCTTTTCCCCATCACATTTCATTATGTTATCACTTATACTCCCAAAAAACTGTAAAGTAAATGAGTTGCAAATAATCTCTGAATGAGCAGGTTAAGTTATATCCTAGAAATAGTAGAAGAACAAGAGCCTGGTTTTCCCTACATTATACCATGATCCTAAAAAGTAAAATGTAATCCTGCCATGCTTTAGCCTCTTTTGGGGAGAGTACCTCTTGTTACAACAGCCTAGTTTATATACTAAGTATTATAAAATTAGAAAACTAGAAGTTGACACTGCTGCAAAGTAAAAAATATCTGTGATTGGTTTAGCAATTGGATGGATAAGGGGTATTTCAAAATATAAAGCCTGTTACCCTGTGGTGTAACAAAATATTTGGTAAAACTGCTACTGGTGATACCTAGGGAAGGCAGATCACATGCTTAAAAAAAGGTCTAAAAATTTAGCTGGACAGGTTTTGAATATTAAAAACGTTGTTGTATATTAGCTGGTTCTTTCTGCTGTTTGCAAGGTCCTGTGAGAAAAAGAAAAACATGCCAACACTGAAGCAACACAAGTTTTAAAGAGGAGCCTCAGCAAGAGATAAGACCGTGACTCCCCTTCTTTCTCTGGAAATTCTTGTTAGATAAGGGAACTAGCCTATGGCAAAAAAAAAAAAAAAAGTTAGATTACAGATGTTGCCTCTCTCTCTCACCCCAAAACCTACTGTTAAAGTGGCCTTCACTAGATTGAGGTGAATGGAGGATGGGCAGAATAGAGAGATTACTAAATAAAACACCAGTTTTCTAGCAAAAAAAAAAACAACTATGAATAAATAATATCTTCAGTTGTGGTAACTTACAGGAGGAGCTCCTTAGATGCAAAATAAATATTAAGGGTTTTAAAGATTGCCAAATAAACCAATATCAGGCATGCAAAAGCTTGTTATTGTCTCCAAGTAACCAATCTAGTAGAAAGTTAAACTGAAAATAGTACAGTCCCCCCCAAAAAAGACAATAGCAACCTCAGATGTGTCCACAGAGGATAATTAAAAATAATCTCTCAGAAGGGAAAAATGGGGCTAAGAGAGCAAAATGAAAGACTGCAACATGGGCTATCCAAGGAACTTACTCTACTGACAAAGCTTAAAGTTGTCACAATTTCAATCAGCAGGACATGACAATTGTATGGATCAATGACTACTACGTGTCTCCCATTCTTTGTTTTTCTAAATGGGTTTTTAAATTGTAACTGCCCTATCCTTACACTACCATCTTATAGTGGTTGTGTGTGTGGTAGGGTGCATGTCTGTATTTGCATGTTGAAGAGTAGTTACTGTCTATTAATTAATAGATGGCCAGACCCACAGAAGCCATATACAGACCCAAAAAAGAGAACTAAAGATACCAGAGCTTGAGCTGAGATTATGGATCTTGAGGAGAGATGAATATATTTTATAAGTGAGAAGACAGACAAGTACAGATATGAATGGATAAAGGAAGAAACCTTTGAGTGGACTGTGGGAAGAACACCTCGTTGTCACCTGATCTGTTCTACTCTTCCACAGTAATAGAAGTTTTACCTGAGCACAAGATAGATAGCTCAGCAAAAAAGACCACATTCTCCAACCTCTTTGTGCATAAGTGTGGTCATACAGCTATGTTCAAGCCAAAAGGATGTGAAGAGAAGAAATAAATGTAAAACTTTTAAGTTATAATGTAAAAGAGAATCAGTATGCCCTCATTGTTCATTCTCTTTCTTTTCTTAGTGGTGAGCTACCAGCCTTGCAAACCAGTGTAACAGTCTAATTTATAATCTAACCAATATATTTGTATTTATTTGTAACAAAATTACAGCTTATATTTCTATGTTGATATTATTTAGAATATTTTGTTTCTATTACTGCTTTAGAAGCCCAAACATTTTTTAGTATTTTTAAGATTACTGAGTCAGCTAGTTAACTTGAAAAGATGTCTGTGAAGAAATGAACTAAAGTAGAGTTATTAAAAGGAAGAAGGCCAAGAGGCTACTTGAGAATAAAATAGAAACGTGAAGTATGTCAAAGCAAATGGCTGAAGGTTCAAACAAGTTACGTGCGGCAAGAAAAAACACATTATCCGTAAAAAACAACCAAATAAAAGAAAAAAATTAAAATAATAAAACTAAAACAACATAACAAACAAGTATAAAGTCTTAAAGGCCAAAGAGCAGTTTGGAACTGACACGGTTATTAGAAAGTCAGAGTTAAGATCTTAACTGTAGTGTCAAGATGAATCTTAGTGAGACTATTTCCACAAAAGCAAACAATAAGAGCAGCATCTGGAAGACAGAGAATTTCAAAGCTGGCAAATAGTATTCTAAATTAGGTTCTCCAAGCAGGAAATAAAGGTATTTTATAGAGCAAGGTTGGAAAGCACATAAGTAGTTTTCATTTTCTAAAGTGGTATATACTAAATCCAAAATAATTTACAATAAAGCAGATAATTAAATAGTCAACTCACAGTAGTGATTTTGCCTTTTCTCTTGACTGGAAGAAATGGGCAGGCTCTTACTTGTAGATCTTTAACGGCAGCAGTCATTGTACTGTTATTAAGGTCACCTTTACAGCAAACTTCACATTGCATCGTAATGACTAAGGCAGGAGCATCATTTTTTGTCATGTCAGCCACAAACACAATTTCAGGATTTTTAATAATAACATTCACTTCCCACCTCTTTGATACCTGCACAGGTACTAAAACAAAAATAAAAATAAATTAATACTTTAAAATATTAAAGATATTTTCTATATATTATTTATAAATAACTTATTATTTATGAAAAAATGTTATTTCACTGTAAGTAAAAAGTAAAATAAAAGCATCTTATATCTCAAAGGAATCGACAACAACTCTCTTAGTAAATAGAAGGAGCTATAGGCATAAGAACATTAAAAAACTTGGGGGAAAAAATCTCCACTATTTAATGGTAAAGTCTAGAAACAATCCAGTTTCCAACTTTCAAACTTACACTCTTTCTACTATACCAAAATGAATGGAATACATAAAAATATAAGAGAAAAACTATATGTTAAAAAGCTAAAAGTAAATATAACAAAAATAAATATGAATGCTTTAAACTGAAATATAATCTTTAATTGTGAAAAGGAGTGGTCAGTCCATTATTCTGCTTCTTTTTTTTCTAACAAATTCATTCAAATTACTACCTACAGAGAAGCACAATTACTTGTTCTAATGTAGGTCTCAAAATTTTCAAATGCAATATATATTCATTTTTTTAAAAATGCAAATTTTGCATCTCCCCAGAAAATACATTGTTTTTCCTCCTACCTCTCTACCTCCTACTTCTTAATAAATTAATAAATTTTTCTCCTACCTCCTACTTATTAATAAATTAAGAAATAAAGATCTTAATTTATTAATGCATTTACTTTTATTACCTAAAAGGCCAATCAAGATAAATGCTATTGCAGCACTGGAATAATACAGATATTAAATATTTTAGCCAATAACTAACCTTCTTCCTTAGCAGTCCATGGTTGAACACTTGTTTCCACAGCAGTCCCTGTAGTGTATGCCTTAAGAAAGACATTTGCAACTGTCAGCAGAAATTCTACGCTTGCACAAATATACATTTCTTGAAAGACTGCTTCAGTCACAGAACTGTCTCGAACATTCCTGAACTTTATATCCATCATATCTTTTTTGTCAAACCCAACTGTCAGTCCTATCATTCTGAAAAAGACAATAATAATTTCTATGTATGAGTAACTTATTAATAATCAAAAGCACTAATAAAACTCAAGACTTCTTATCTCTTTCACTGACAACAAAAAGCATTCTAAAGTCATGTCTCGAGAAAATTCACAAAATGTTTCAAATAACAAATTTCCAGACTTCTGGAGCACAACTATATCATAAATTAGGAAGTATATGTTTAAGAAAATATCAAAGTTTGAAATCTTCTGTCTAAATATTTCATGCATTTTCCATTACAATGAACATGGATTAATAATTTATATTAGATTTTAATTGGGAACGTACAAACTCACTTAATTGCATTAATTATTTCTACTTATTCATCAATCCACCAACTATTCAGTAAGATTAGCACATAATTGGGCCAGGACATTTTCAATGTTAACTGAATAGTACTAAGACTTGACTGAATTGAAGCCTTGAAGATCCCAGGATGCACCCAGAAAAAGAACATGCAACTCTGGGGATAAGTTTGTAAAATCTGTCAATCATTTCTTAAGTAAAACCTCAGAACATCATTACAATTACATGCCTAGGAGTTGCTTTCTTGATATGAGGCCTTTTATCATCTAAAATGCAGTTTTTTAATGAGAAGGAAGAAAACGCTGAGTCATCTGTATACATTTTTGAAGTACTTATAATATTCTCCAATTTAAATTCAGCAAGTTTCAGAGAAGGGTCACGAACATTTGTAAAGGAAGCCTACGGAAGGAGACAGCAATATAAAATTACACAAAACAAGTCTAAATCATATTTTATGATGTGAACTACTACAAATTATTCTCTCTATTTAAATGGAACATCAAAATTCTCTATATCCAAAGGACTTTCTAATGAAAGGCCAAAAAACATATAACTACTTTAATTTTAAGATTTATTTTTTTGTATCATTAGCTATATGAAAGAACTCATTTAAAAAGAAAAACAGTTAAAATTATTAAAGTGAGAAGATCAAGCATTTTTTTTAAAGAAGGCTACTACAAAATGCACATGAAATACTAACAATTGCTATTTTAAAACCATCCACCTGCTGTACCATGTTCACAACTGAAAACATTTTCTTTTCTTCCTCAACTTACTTGTTCAGGACCTGGACTATACAGTACCATGGTGAGATAATCAGTTCTGAAACTCATATTTAGTGTTGTCTTAACTTGTGAGGCACGTGAATGTACTTCTACCACAGCAGATGTCACCACAGTTGCTCCTTGGAAAAATTAAGGTCATTGAACAAAAGAAAATATAATGAAAAGCAGCTCATTAAAACAAACTTGAAATAGATTTCACAGAGTTAATTAAATGAATATAGTAAAATGACATCTAAGAAAATAAAAAAGATTAGAGGACTCAGATGTAGAGCTCAGAGACTTTTTTTTTTTTTTTCGCATGCCTGTAGTTCCAGCTACCTGGAAGGCTGCGCAGGAGACTTTTGACTTAAAACTCTTTCTATGATAATTTGGGAATATTAACTGAATACTTGGTGCTTCTGTTTCCTCTTGATGTTTCCATTTCCATTTTTGAAAAATGGCAACAGAACTAACCACTGAGCTTATTTGAAGAATTAAGTAAAATAGCATTGTGTAAAATGCATACTACAGTACCTAATACATAGTCTAGCACTCAAATTTTACTTTAGGCTGGGCACAGTGGCTCATACCTATAATCCCAGCACTTTGGGAGGTCTAGGTGGGAGGATGGCTTGAACTCAGGAGTTTGAGACCAGCCTGGGTAACATAGCGAGAGCTTATCTCCACAGGAAAAAAAAAAGTTTCTTAAATTAGTTGGGTGTGGTGGCACACACCTGTGGTCCCAGCTGAGGTGGAGGGATTGCTTGAGCCTAAGAGGTCAAGGCTACAGTGAGTTGTGATTGTACCATTGCACTCCAGCCTTGGTGAAGGAGCAAGACCCTATCTAAAACAAAACAAAACAAAACAAAAAACTATAAAAAACTAAAACCAAATATTTTTTGATGACATTTTAAAAATTGTTTCACTAATCAGAATAATCCAAAATTTGCTTTCTATATTTAAGTTCTGAATCAAAATATTATATGCACATGGTATAATATTAAATGAGCTTAAATGAAAACAGCAATTTCCTCAATCTACCCAATTCTAGAGACAGGTATCACCACTCCAGATAACTTATTTTTAATTATGGTAAAATTTACATACAGTGAAATATACAGAGTGTATCTAAAACATTTGATGAGATTTGATAAATGTATATATCCTTGTAACCGATACATCATTAAGATATTGAACATTCACATCCATCCAGAAGTTCCCTTTGCCCTTTTCTAGCCAATCCCCAACCTCTCTACCATTCGAATTTCAATAACCATAGATTAGTTTTTTTGTCTGTTTTAAAAATCCATATAAATGGAGTAATACCAATTGTACTATTCCCTGTGTGGCTTCTTTCAGTCAACATACTGTCTCTGAGATTCAACCATATTGTGGCATGCACCAGTAGTTTACTCTTTCTTACAGTTACAAGTAGTCATGCACTCTATGAAAATAAAAGTTTTATCCTCCTACTGATGAACATTTAGGTTGTTTCCAGCTTCTGGTTGCTATGAATAAATCTGTTATACATATCCTTACATAAGTCATTTTGTGTATATTTGCACTTCTTTTGGGGTAGGATAAAGGTAAATACCCAGGCCTGGAATTGCTGTGTAATAGGGTAAGTAGGTGTATGTTTATGTTAACTACCAAACTCTTTGCCAAAGTGATCACACTACTTCATATTCCTACCAGCAATATGTATGAGTTTCAATTGGTCCACATTCTCATCAACCTTTGGTGTTGTCAGTCTTCTAATTAGTCTGATGAAGTATGAAGTTTTCCTGATTAATTATATTAGCAACTTTTCATGTGCATATGGTCTATTTACATAGCATCCTCTCTCAATATAAATATTTTTAGTCATTATTTTGTTCTTAGAAAGTTGCTACTGATTTACCAGAGTTCTAATATATTCTGGATACAAGACCATTGTAAAATAAATTTATCACAAGAATGTCTCAAGTCTAAGTCTTGGCTTTTTACTATCTTGCTACTATCTTTGATGAGCAGAAATCTAAAATTTTGGTAAAGTCTATATAGTTTTTCTTTTATGATTAGTGTTTCCATGTCCACCTAAGAAATCTTTGGCCATCTCCTTGTCAATGAAGATATTTTTTCACGTTTTCTTCTAGAAGCATCAAAGTTTTAGGTTTTAAATTTACGCTTTTCATCTATCTCAAACTAATTCTTGTGTATAGTGTTGAAGGGACAAGGTTCAATTTTTCTCACATTTATCCAGTTGTGACAACACCACTTGTTAAAAAGCCTAGCCTTTCCCTAATGCATACATTTTGTTGAAAATCAATTGACTATATTTGTGTATCTACTAGACTCTATTCTCTTCCACCAATCTATTCATCTATCCTATGTCAATAGCATATAATTCAATTATTGTAGACTTATAGAAATTTTTAAAATTAGATAGCATAATTTGTTCTTCTTTCACAACTTTTTTTTTCTTGGCTATTCTTGGTCCTTAGTGTCTCCACATAAATTTTAAAAATAATCTTTCAATTGGTATTAAAATAAAATCTGGTTGGAACTATACTGAATCTAAAGATCAATACAAGGAAAATTGACATCTTCACTATATTGAGATGTTTCAATCCATAAATATGGCATATATACCTCTCCATATATTTAAGTCACTTAATTTCTCTAATCACTGTATGGTACTTTTCAGTGTAGAGGCCTTGCATGAGTTTTGTTAAACTTCTTCCTAAGCATATTATGTTTTTTGATGCTACTGCAAATGTATTTTTAAAATTTTATTTTACAATTATTGACAAAACACTTTTACATATTAGCCTTTTATCTTGTTAAAAATATTAAATTCATTAATTAATTCTAGGAATTTGTTGAAGACTTCTTAGTGTTTTCTACGTAGCCAATCACGCTGTCTGAGAAAAATGGCTTTTTTACTTATTTCTGCTCTCTAGTCTTATTAATTCTTTTCTTGGCTTTGCTTTGTCATTAACTGCTAGCAAAATGTTAAGCAGAAATGGTGACTGTGAACATTCTTGTCTTGTTTCTATTTTAGGAGGAAAACTTTCAACATTTTACCATTAAAGTATGCCTTTTAGGTAGTTCTAGCTTTATCATGAGTAGGTGCTGAATCCTGTCAAAGGCTTTTTCTACATCTACTGAGGTGATCATGTGATTTTCCCCTTCGTTAATTTGAATTATATCAATAAAGTTTTTTGGTGTTAAACCAACTTTGTATTTTAGGATCATTCTCACTTAGTCAAGATGAAATATTCTTAAGTCTTCTCCTTATTGCTGAATTCAATATGCTAACATGTTAAGAATTTTTATGTATGTGTTTATGAAGGATACTGGTGTGATATTCTTTTCTTGAAGTGACTTCTTTTTTTTCATGTCAGGGTAATGTTTGCTTTATAAAATGACTTGAAAAAGTGTTATCTCTCCTCCTTCCTCTATTTTCCAGGAGTTTCTGTAATACTAGTATTATTTTCTATTTAAACATTCAATAGAATTTGACAATAAAATTTAATTCCTCTCACAGATACAAAGCTAGTTAGGTTTTCTATTTCTTCTTATGTCAATTTGGCAACTTGTCCTTTCAAGAAATTTTTATAATTCACTCATGCTGTAAAATTTATTGTCCTAAAAGTGTTCATAATATCCAGTGGTAGTAATTTGTAGTAATCTATTTAATTCTGCTCTTGGAAAATTGTGTTCTCTTTATCATCAGTCTTGCGAGGGGTTTATTGATTTTTTTAGTCTTTCCAATAAAAATAATTTCTGACTTTGCTAATTTTCTCTATTATTCATCTGTTTCTCTTATGTTGGTTTTGATTCTTGTTTTTATTACTGTCTCCATTTTATTTATTTTGGATTTGCTTCTCTTCTAGTTTCTTGAGGTAGAAGATTTGATCTCTAATTTTAAAATTTTTATTTCTAATATATAATATTTTACAGCTATAAATTTCTTTCACCACTGCTTTAGCTGCACCCCACAAATTTTGATATGTTTTACATTCATTATCATTCAGTTCAAATGACTTCCTATTTTCCCTTGTCATTTTTTGACATGGTTATTTAGAAAGTGTTTAATGTACTAATAGTTCAAGCTTTTTTGCCATGCTATTGTTGTTGACCTCTAATTTAAACCCATGTGGTCAGAAAACTGCACAGCCTCAAAAATGGTTATCTTTGTGAACAATCCAGGAACATGCTATAAACAAAAGTATATTGTGGAATTTTTTAGTATAGTATTATATTAACATCAATCACATAATTTTTTGTGTTCAAATCTTTTATATTCAATTTTTTATTGATCTCTTTATAGATATTTATCTTATCAATTACCAAAAGTAGTGTGTTCAAATCCCCAACTATGATTCTGTATACATGTATTTTGTTAGTTCTGTCAATTTTGCTAAATATGAGGGAGATCCCCCAAAAATCCCAGCATGTATTAAAAAATTGTATATTTATTCTTACATGTTTAAACTTCAGTCACTTTTAAAGTCCTCTCCATGTGATGCAATACACCTATCTAGATGCTTTTCCACTGCTCAAAATAGTTTTTGAACTTGTCGATTTTGATGTATTTTAGTACTTCTGCCATTTTTTGTTTCATCTCTTCCACATCAGCAAAATGTTTTCCTTTGAGGACTTTTTTCATCCAGAGAAACAAGAAAAAGTAACTCAGAGCAGATCAACAAAATGTTTCCCTTTGAGAACTTTTTTCATCCAGGGAAACAAGAAACAGTCGCTCAGGGCAGATCAGGTAAATAGGGAGTGTGGAGCATGGAGTCTTTGGTCAAAAACTGCTAAACAGCACGGCGTGGGCAGATGTGCTCGTAAATCACCAATCACGAAATGGGCAAACACGTTGAAAGAATTTCCAGAAAACATTTTTGCTGAAGCCTAACGTAGCCTCTCACAAAAACAAGAGCTGGTACACTGACGCTGATGGGTTTCTATAACACTTACCTAGCGGAGGTAGGTAAAACTGTTATATCTTCTCTGTGAACTGACCTTTTATCATCAGTTTTTAAAAACCAAAACTTGCATAAGACATTTATGAGACATTCAGGGGAAATATAAACCCTAGTTGAATATCTTTACAGTTTTAAGAAATTATTGCTAATTCTTAAGCTGCTTTAAGACAGGGATCCCCAACTCCTGGGCCGCAGTCCCTGGTCACTTAGGAACTGGGCTACTACACCACAGGAGGTGAGCAGCGGGTATACGCAGCTCCACCTCCTATTGGATCCGAAGGAACATAAGATCCTTCACAGCGACCTGGATGGACTTAGAGTCTATAATACTGAGTGATCCACCACAGAAACAAAGAACTGAGTATCACATTTTCTCACTCATAAATGGACCTTGAACAATTATCGTAATACTCTAAGAAAAGGATTGTTAGTAGTGGGAAATTGCCATGGGCAGGGGGTGGGATTGGCAGTAGTGGGATACTGCCGGGGGGGCGCATACCTCATCAACAAGGGTACCCACATAATGAACATTTGTATGCTTAACCCTGAATTGTACCCCGAATCTTTAAAACTAAAAATAATTTAAAAAAAAAAAAGATTCTCAAAGAGTGAACCACACATTTGAGGACTCTAGATTAGGCACTCCTTATGAAAATCTAATGCTTGTTTTGGAAGTCCTAGCTAGAGCAATCAGAGAAGAGAAAGTGATCAGGGGTATCCCAAATAGGAAAAGAGGAAGTCAAGCTATCTCTCTTTGTAGATGACATTATTGTATACCTTGAAAATCCAAGAGAATCTGCCAAAAACCTCCTTGCACTGATAAAGGACTTTGGCAAAGTCTCAGGGTATAAAATAAATGCACAAAAGACAATTTCATTTCTACACCTCAATAATAAACAGAAATCCAAATAAAAAGCACGATTCCATTTACAATAGCCACAAAAAACACCTTGGCATCTTCCTAACCAGAGACGTGAAAGACCTTTACAATGAAAACTACAAAACACTGCTCAAAGAAATCAAAGATGACACAAACAAGTGGAAAAATATCCCATGCTCATGGATTGGAAGACTCAACATTGTTAAGATGTCCATTTTACCTAGGGCAATCTACAGATTTAATGCAATACCCATCAAATTACCAGCAACATTCTTCTCAGACCTAGAAAAAACAATACAGGAATTCATATGGAAACATAAACAACCAAGAATAGCCAAAATAATCCTCAGGAAAAAAAAAAAAAGCAGAAGGTATCACAATCCCAGACTTTAAACTAAATTATAAAGCTACAATAATCAAAATAGGCTGGTATTGGTACAAGAACAGGCATATAGACCAATGGAATAGAATTGAGATTCCAGAAGCAAAACCTCAATTTCTCAACCAACTCATCTTCGACAAAGCCTCCACCGCCCAGTACTGGGGAGAGGAAAAAATGGTGCTGGGAAAACTGGCTGACCACATGCAGAAGATTAAAACAGGACCCCTACCTATCCCCATACACAAAAATTAACTCTAAATGTATCACAAACCTAAATGTAAAACCTCTAACTATAAGAACCTTGGAAAGTACAGGAGACAACCTTATGGAAGTTGGAACTGGCAACCAATTCCTGATCAAAATCTGAAGTGCCCGGACCATAAGAGATAAGATAGACAAGTAGGACCTCATTAAACTGACAAGCTTCTACAAAGCCAAAGAAACCATCAAGAGAGCAGGGAGACAACCCACAGACTGGGAAAAAATATTTGCCAACTCCATGTCTGACAAAGGTCTAATGTCAAGGATCTACAAGGAACTCAAATGTGCTGATAAGAAAAAAATAAACAGCCCTATTACAAAGTGGGATAAAGATATGAATAGACACTTCTCAAAAGAAGACATAAAATCAGCCAACAGATATATGAAAAAATGTTCAGCTTCACTAGTCATCAAAATTAAAACTACACTGAGATACCACCTAACTCCAGTCAGAATGGCCATCACCAATAACTCAGAAAATAACAGATGCTAGAGAGGATGTGGTGAAAAGGGAACACTTCTACACTGTTGATGGGAGTGCAAACTAGCTCAGCCTCGATGGAAATCAATGTGGCAATTCCTAAAAGTTCTAAAAATCGACCTTCCATATGACCCTGCAGTCCCCCTACTGGGAATATACCCGGAAGAACTCAGATCACTCTATGAAAAAGATACTTGCACATGCATTGTTCACAATAGCAAGAACATGGAACCAACTGTGCTGCCCGTCAAAAGAGGACAGGATAAAAGAAAAATGTGGTACATATACACAGTGGAATACTACCCAGCCATAAAGAACAAAATCATGAACTTCAAAGCAAACTGGATGGAATTAGAGTTTATAATACTAAGTTATCTCTCACAGAAACAAAGAGCTGAGTATTGCATGTTCTCACTTATAAGTGGACCTTGAACAACTACCATATTACTATAAGAAAAGGATTGAAAGTGGCGGGAAACTGCGGGGAGGGGGGTTGGGGGGTTGGGAGTTGGGATAGTTGCTATCTGCCTGGGGAAGGGGGAGGTACACCTCATCGATACGGATACCTGCACGGTGAATATTTGTATACCTAGCCCTGAACTGTACCCCACAACTTTAAATAAAAATTAAAAGAGGAAAAAAAAAAAAGAAAATCGAATACTGGATGACTCCCCCACCCCTGGTCCCTCTCCTCTCTCTCCCCATGTCCATGGAAAAATTGTCTTCCATGAAACCGGTCCCTGATAGCAAAAGTTTGGGGACTGCTACTTTAAGTCATTCCTCCACATGGATTTTTTTTTTTTCTTAAAGCATTAATTGAAAGCCAATTAACTTCTAGGCTATTTACATGGATATTTTTAGGGTTTCTTTTCAATGCACTCCTGGGTAGGCCCACTGCTTTTTGATCCTATATTTCTTCTTTCCCAGACTCCTTATTTTTCTTGCTCGAATATATTTTCAAACTAATTTCTTTACGAATGGGTATGAGGAAGTCCGTGTAAACTTTGAGTCACAGAAAATTCATGAATATTTTGTTTTCAACATTTAGGGTGATGGTTTGGCTGTGCATAGCATCCTAGTTTCAAAACCACTTTGCTTAGAATTTTGAATATATTCCCCTCCATTGTCTTTTGTCCTCTAGCCATCCTGTCACATCCAGTTTTACTGATGATAAACAACAACAACAAAATTAATCATCCAATATTTTTTTTTCCCCAAATCCCTGACAGGCAGCCTCTGTTCTTTTCTCAAACTTTAAGAATCTAATCTCAGCCATTCTGACACTTCATGAAAATGTGTTTGCATAGAAAGTCTTAGTTTACTCAATCTGCTTGAAACTGAGTAAAAAATTCTTTTTATCTAAGAGTTTGTTTCAAAATTTACTAAGGTCTAGAGAGTTTACTGTAGTCCCCTTTACCTGCAGTTTCAGTTACCCATGATCAACTGGGGTCTGAAAATACTAAGATATTTTGAGAAAATGACTATATTCACATAACCTTTATTACACATATTATCTAAGTTGTTCTATTTTATTACTAGTTATTGTTGTTTATCTTACTCTGCCTAATTTTAAATTAAACTTTATCATACATATGTATGCATAGGAAAAAACAATATAACCTTAACCTTAAATTCCACAGGGAATCTTAGAACCTATCCCCTGTACTTCTTCGAAGAATTTTTTTCTCCCATTTTCTTAGTTATTTCTCCTACAATTCTTATTATTCTGGAATTGAACCTTCTGACCTGAAGCACCACTCTTAAGTTTTATTACATTTTCTATCCCTGCGCTTTTTTTTCCTCTGTCATGAAAGACCCTCAACCAAATATTCCATCTCAGAATTTCTAACTCCATGCTTAACATTTTTGTTTCAAAATTTCAGCAACATTATTTCTGGTTTCTAAGAACTCTCTTATCTTTAGGGGGCTGGTGATGTCGGCAGGATTTAGTTCTTATATTATCATCTCAAAATCCTCTTAGAATAACAGAGCATGTTTTTTATTTTCTTTTCTACTCCCATAATTATCTCTGTTTCCCTCACAAAACACTACTCTGTTTATCCCAGTTTTGGTCATCCTTGGGTTCTTATTATTTTCTTCATATCTGACCATTCATATTTAACACTAAAAGACTGGTTTGATTATTCTAGCTAGTAAGGATGGGGTTTCCTATAATGCTGTAAATGTAGGGTCATTTTTGTGTTAGGTTTCTCCCTGAGTAAAAATGTTGCATAGTATTGCAGGGCTTTGAAAAGGTGAGTCCTGTGGACTAGTAGGTTTCACTTTGAGCTGGTAGATTTGGAGATCCCCTACATGCCAGAATGAGAAGAACTTTATTCTTGTGCAGTAAAATCCTCCTAGTAGCCTCAGTTGACCTAACTCTCTTTATGTGCTGGTACTGAACTCGGAACCCACCATATTCCATGTAGCACACTGGATCCAACATTGGATGAAGTCTCTTTCTGAATTATGGTTTCTTCAACTATGTTCCATCCATCTACCTTCCAAATATTTGTTAAAATCCATCATCTACTAATGATCATCCTCTCTTTGTGCCTTTAATATTTTGATATTCATAATATCAATATAAAAGATTCCATCTGGAATAAATGTTCCACTAGGGATGGGAAAGAAGGAAAGAAGAAAGGGAGGAAGGGAAAGCAGGGAGGAGAGAGAGAAAGAAAAGAGGGGAAAGAAAGGGAAGGAGAAGACAGAAAAGAAGAAAAGAGAAGGACAGGAAGAAACTTAAGGTTAAAAATATACCTCCTGAATGGTGTGAAACAGTAACTCCACTAGTACTACTACTTTGGTCTTTTATTACAGCAGGTGAGGCATCACCATCTTGTACTTCCTGTATGTTGCCATGCAATGTTTTAAAAATAGTTGTTATATCTTCTTGACTAAGAATGAACTGTAAAAAAAAATTTAAGATTTGTTATTTTCAATACTGCTTCTTTATGCAGTTACAATTCTAATACAAGAAAAAGAAAACTGTCTTATTTCAGTCTTCCACAACATCCATTTTTTAACGTATTAAACATTTTTACTAACTGAATATTCAGTTTGGTAAATGGCCATGTAATCATTAACAGTTTGTGGAATGCAGAACTAGAAATTAGAAGCCAATACCAAAGAAGCTATGAATAAAGAACTATTTGTTATGAATGTGCCAAATAATCTAGTAATTTTAAACTTTTAAAATGAACTTTAAGTAGTCATTTAGCTACTTAGGAATTTCTGGTTAGTTAAGCATCCTATTCTATAAATATAGATTAATAAAAAAATATATTACATTAATGATCATAAAACATAGTCACAACGCGTTTTACATAAATTATTTTATTTGAACCTCACAAAAGTCCCAGGTGTGAATATAATCACGATTTATTTATTTATTCACTCACTCATTCATTCACCCAGGCTAGAGTGCAGTGATATGATCCTAGAGCTCATGGCAGCCTCAAACTCCCAGGCTTAAGCGATCCTCCCACCTCAGCCTCCCAAGTAGCTGGGACTAGAGGCACATGCCACCACACCCAGCTAATGCAATACTGCTTTTGTAAGAAGCTGAGGCTAAATAGTTAAGTAATATACTTAGGTCTACAAATACTCAAAGAACTAACTCAAATTGTTAATTTTAAGTCCCAGTTGTCATGAATTTAGCCTAAAAACAAACAGTATAAGACCTGTGTTGGTTTTTTTATATGTCACCTCAGCTTAATCACAGTATCTAGATATTTGGTCAAACATTCTGTGAAGGTACTTTTTAGATGAGATTAACATTTACATCAGCAGACTCTGAGTATGTCAGATTACCCTCCATAATGAGGGTGGATTTATCCAAATAGTCAAAGGCCTTCAACAGAAAAAAAGACTGACCTCCAAGCAAGAATTCTGCCAGCAGGCTACCTTCAAACTCAAATTCCAACACTAACTTTTCCTATTTAACCTGCTGGACTACCATGCAGATTATGAATCTGCTAGCATCCACAATCCTGTATACCAATTCCCTAAAATAAATCTCTTTCTCCAATCTCTCTCTCTCTCTCTCTCCTGTTAGTTCTGTTTCTTTGTTCTTTGGAGAACCCTCACTAACACAACAGCAATAATGTAAAAAAGATGTTTGAGTTTGGCTCACTTCTAAAAGTTTTTTAAAAAGTCATGTTTTTTAAAAAGTCATGTTTCTAGTTGCTATAAGCTCACAGGGATAATTTTAATCCCTCAAAATTTAATAGTCTTATTTGTACCAGGATTCCTTTGACTGCATTTCAAAGATGACATACTAATCTAGTGTTTTAAAATTAATTCTATGTGTACCTTATCCATGCTACTTGTGTTTTAGGCTTTTTTGTTTAATTTTATTCCTTTATTATTTTATTCATAGCACTGATTTTGTAATTATGCTGTAGGCATTGCAAAAACAGTATATTCACATAAATTAATAAACTAAAATTTACTATTATATCTTCTAAACTACATCTTTCAATTGCTATCTATCAAATGCCCCCCAAATACTGATACTAATCATCACTCTTCCTTCATTTTTGACAGGAGCTCAGCAGGGGAAGTTAAAAAGACTGTAAGATCCCCCAGGGTTGCTAATCTATGGCACTGGTGCCTACATGTTAAGACAGGATGTGTGTACAACGAACAAAAATCTGACAAGTCAGAAATCAAGCTGCAGCACTTGACCTGGATGCATTAGACTAACTGACTTTGCCAAGACCAATTTTAGCTGCTCCCTGACGCGGAGGATGAGGTCCAGAAGGGACCAAATATGTGGGCTCTGGGGTGAGCTACAACAGTTGCTAACTACTCAGGTGGATTAGGGTAAGGGAAGACCCAACTTATTCATGGTGGGTCTGCCTCAGAGGCAGTCAGGCATTTGTGGCATCACCTAAACATTCTGTATGGATTCTCCCTGGGAAAAAGCAAGGGCGAGCACAGTATCTCTGCTGTCCCACGCAAACCTGTCTGATAATTGGGCCTAATGGGGTAGGGACTTTCACAGCATGCCATGTGGAACATGCTACTTATGTTTTACAAGTGTCTACCTGTCGTCCTACCAATTTAAAGAGACTTTAAACATCTTAAGGAGATACTTTCTATCTCTAGCCCTAAACTAAGATTTTCAGTTGACACCATCATGTTTTAAGCCCTGAATATGCTTTTGACTTAAAAGTTTGAAAATCTGTAAAATGACAATTTTCTCTTTTTGAACAAAATTTTTATAGAGAGAAATAGGGAAACTGGGGGGAAGAGGTTGTTAAGTAGATTTCTTAAAGAAACCTTCCAGAGAGCACATATGTTGCCATCACTTCGGCAAGCCATATGACAGTTTTGACTTTCATCCAGACACAAGAGGAAAAAATTAAACTTTTGGACAGCTCCATTAGAGATCTGTGAAATAATGTCAGCCTATAAGAATGTAAAGCGGCTGGGCTCGGTGGCTTAGCCTGTAATCCCACACCTTTGGGAGGCTGAGGTGAGTAGACTGCCTGAGCCCGCAGGTTCGAGACCCGCTTGGGCAGGCGAGACCTCATCTCTACAATAAATCAAAAAAAATGAGCCGGGCGTGGTAGCGCGCGCCTGTAGTTCCAGCTCCTTGGAAGGTTGAGGCGGAAGGATCGCCGGAGCCCAGCAGGTCGAGGCTGCGGTGGCTGGGAGTGGCTGCTGCACTCCAGTCTGGGCGACAGAGTGAGACTTCAACTCAAAAAAAAAAAAAAAAAGAATGTAAAGCTACTCCTATGGTGCTAACCCATTTGTTGTTTTCATCTTCAACACACCAATTCTAAAACTTCCTCTTCCTTTCATACTTTTTTTCTAGGTTATTTCATATATTCCTATGGCTTTAAATACTATCTATATGCTGATGACTCCCAAATTGATATTTCTAGCCTAAACCTCTCCTATAAATTCTACATTAATACATATTAATATATTAATTGACTACAGCACCATGCCTAGTCTTTGTTTCCTTCATTAATTTTACCACAATTTACAACTATTTTAATTCTGTGTCTGTTTACTTGCTTTATTATCTAACTGCCACTACATCTTCAAGTCCAACACTGCCACCACTACTTGCAGACTGGCAAGTTCCATAAGTTAGAGACAACGTTACTGCTTCCTTGCTACTTTATCTCCAAACCTATTATAGAGCTTAGCCCATAGTAGATATTCAAATACTTGTTAAAAGAATCGATGGAGATCATTAAATGAATTCCAGCTTAATACAGTCACTATTTCTGACCAAGGTGATTATATGTACATAAATTCCACTCAAAAAATGTCTTATGTCCCCCCCAAGAAATATTTTTCAACAAACAAAACAGAAATCAATAAGCATCTAAAAAGTTATTACCTCCATAGGTTTTAGCTGAGCATTTACATTAAAACAAGGAACTTCTTGGTACCACTCCCAGGATAAGTTTCGCTCAATTACCACTTCAAGATTTAATGGTAGTAGCAGATCCAGTATTTCCTGGTATGTACCATTTATAAATTGAGATCTACAAGTAGAAAAACAATTGTTCTGAATTGCTTCATATACATTCAGGAAGTTAAAAAAAAAAGATTAACTTAAACTTACTTTATATACAAATAGCAGAAATCAATAATTTGTCGTGTATGAGGAAAAAAATAGAAACTATCAGGCTTTTACCTATCAAAATGAAAGATATTCCATACCACTAGAAACCTAGGTGACTTTCTCTGAGCTGAAGTGCTCCACATGATAGAGAAATAAATTTTTTAAGTAGGATTTTGCAATATGCAATATGGTAAAAAGTACCAAAAATATGTAAGTAGCACAGTACACTCTTAAAATAAGAATTCTCTCTATATAATTTATAAACAAACATAAGACCTCACTATAAAAAACATTTCAGTTCACTGATTTATATATATAACAGAATACCACACTGTCCTTTACTTTATAAGAAACTAGTAGCACCATATGAAATTTCTATTTCTGTGGACCAAAACAACTGAATATATACAATTAAATTTTTTTTTTTTTTTTTTTTGAGTTGGAGTCCCACTCAATTGCCCAGACTGGAGTGCAGTGGCCGCTCCCGGCCACTGCAGCCTCGACCTGCTGGGCTCCGGCGATCCTTCCGCCTCAGCCTTCCGAGTAGCCAGAACTACAGGCGTGCGCTACCACGCCCGGCTAATTTTTTTTTTTTTTTGATTTCTTGTAGAGATGAGGTTTCGCCTGCCCAGGCGGGTCTCGAACCCACGGGCTCAGGCAATCCACTCACCTCAGCCTCCCAAAGGCACGGGATTACAGGCTGAGCCACTGAGCCCGGCTTACAATTACATTTTAAGTTGAACTATATTTGCCTTTCCAAGCAAATGTAGAAATGGTACTCATATCACTGAACCATAACTGCCTTTCCTTATAAATGTAGAAATGATGCTCAGGAATGAAGAGCAGTGGGTCACTAAACCCCTTCAACTGGCAGTGTGACCACAGAAGCCTCCTGTTGTACCTGCAAGTGACAATCTCAAAGCATTATTCCTCAGTAATGTACTTATATATATATATATATATATATATATATATATATATTTTTTTTTTTTTTTTTTTTTTTTGAGTTAGAGTCTCACTCTGTCGCCCAGACTGGAGTGCAGTGGCCGCTCCCAGCCACCGCAGCCTCGACCTGCTGGGCTCCGGCGATCCTTCCGCCTCAGCCTTCCAAGTAGCTGGAACTAC